>PVKM010032547.1:0-16348 GCA_004027735.1 Carollia perspicillata
CTGAGGGCATAAAGAAGACACCTGCCCTCCTATCGAAAATGAGCTCAGGGCCCCAACAGAATAAGCAAAGCAAAACCCACCTACGGAAACAGCATGGTGGGGCTGACGACCGCAGAGAGAAGGAGATAGCTTCAGAAGCGACGGGGAAAGCCACAGTCAGACCTCGTCAGTTTGGGCAGATATAACAACATAGGGGAAAGGCAGGGCAGGAGCTGCTTCCTGTATTTTCTTGTGTCCTTCTAAGAGAGCTAGCAGGGAAGACGTGCCGCTCTGGCCTGCCGTCAGCCTGCACAGCAGCGTGCCGCCGCCTTTACAAACAAAGGCAGCGCGTGTGTCTTCCCGGTGCCGTGTGAAGTATTGTTCACCTGACGCATCGCTAGTGTGGCGTCTGCTCTGCGAATACCTTTTGGGGATAAACCTTCAAATATGGGCTGTGGGCCTGGGATCCCCTTGACAGGTGCTGCCGAGAATGAAAATGTGATCTTTCCAGGGTGCTTACCTCCTATTAATAAAAGAAAAAAGCAACCTAAATTAATCTTTGGAAGTAAAGTGCCATATGAATCAGCCTTCCTCACTCCGAAAATAACTTACTAAGAATTTATAGATCCCCTAAGTTCTGCTGATTTTTTATATTGTTTACTTTCCTCTCCCAAATATCAAATAATTCACAGGTGGTAGGTACCGTGGCTCTGTGGATAATTTGAAATGAGGAATGGACAGCAAGAGAAATTTCCTTCTAGGGGGTCAGTGCTAGGGTGACTCCCTAAGACTAATGGTGCTGGATTAATAACCCGGGGCTGCTTCAGTATTCATAGCCTGTTCCCTCTGAAGGCTGGGATATTTCCCACTTTTATGTCCTGCACAGAACTGTAAAGCAGAGATGGTTTCATTGCAGCTATGTGCGTAATGAGATGCGCAGGGGCTGCTGCTGCCCATTAATCAGAGTTTGGGGGAGGCTTCTGGGAGCCTGACCTATTGCCGAGGCAGCTGCTCTGAATGCAATGACTTTCCCCTGTGGGAGTCCAGGCCAGAAGACCTGCGCACTGGCTCTGCAGGCTTGGGGCCCGGGCCTGCAGCTGGGCTGTGGAGAGAGGGTGGTCAGGTCTTCAGATGCACAAGGAACTGTGGGAGACCGGGTTTGCAATGTATCTGCCTGTTTCTGGGTGTGTCTCATCAGCCTCTCTGGCCTCATCGGGATGAGGTTGTTGAGGAGGGTGGGTGTAGCTGCATTCACCAGGAATTTGGGGGCATCTCTCTGCCAGGTGTTGGGCTATCGACTGGGTAGACACCTCAGGAATTGAGACATTGCCTCTGCCTTCAGGGTGCTCCCAGAGGAGTGGGAAGGGAGAGACCCAAACAGGAGATCTCAGTGGAGCCACCTGGTGAAGTGGTAGAGAACCTGATCAACGCACAGAAGAACACTGCTTACCCACTTTGGTGGTGGAGCAGGGGTGGAGGACGGGGGACTGGGTCTGGGCAGGCTTCCTGGAGAGGTAGTGTCTGAGCTGAATCTAAGGAGTGATTGAGACTTGACCCAGGACAGGTGACGTAGGACTGCTTGGGCAGAGGCCTGGAAAGGAGGTGTGCCATCGTAGTCAGGGGCTGCAAGCGTGCTACCCTTCTGCTTGTACGTAGGTGGGCACGAGTGTCACGGCCAGTGTGTGACCCAGGTAAATGTATCCTGGAGGGGAGAGGCCAGAGGGAGAAGAGGAAGGCTTTGGGACAGCAGTTCTAGGTCTGCTGCTGCACCGTGAGTCCTGTCAGAATTTGGACATAAGCTAAGACCATGAAATTAGTTTCAAAGTGTCTTAGAGGCCTTCGTGAGTAGTTTCCCATTCAGGAAAATAGAGGTTGGGGGTGGCATTTCTCTAAACAGATCGAGATATTAATGCCTGTGTGCAACGATAACGAATTGTCCACCGTCTCTGGCATGAAGTTTTCCTGGCTGCGCCAGTAGGTCCTGTCCTTGTGCTGGTGGCTTTCCCCGAGAGTTTGCAGAGGAGGGTTGGAGTGCATTCCTGGTTGGGAATCTTTAAGCCATGGTTGGAGTTCGTGCTTCCAGTAGTTTCCACCCTCTGACCTTCATTTCCTGTTTGCGCCCTTGCGTGCGCGCACACACACACACACACACACACACTCACACACACTCACACCGCGTCTTGGTGCTGAGATTCCTGATAACATCCTGAATATCAGTGTGAACAGGCTGCTCTGAATCTTCAAGCAGGGCACTGTGCTGCACTTAAATACCGGCAATTAAGGTCAAAGCCTGAAAGCAGGCCCCCCGGGGGCCCACTGGGCCTGGGGGAGAGGCACATGGAGCCTCAGCTATGTATTTCGCTGACCTAGAGGTCCGTTTATGCCAGTTGACATTGTCTTATCTGTTCTTTAATCTTGGCCCTCACTTAGGCCTGTGTTTCCCGTGCACGCAGTCAGCTTGGTGTTCCTCTCGGTTGTGGTGACTTTGACTTTTTATTTGTTCCCTTTGATAGTAAGGCCTGGGTGTGCACTTACTGTCAGCGAGAAATAGCCTTCAGCATTTTTCTTCCTGACACATTCCTGGGTCCAATTTTATGGCAGAAACAGAGCTGAAGAGAAAAAGTGTGCAGTGAGTGGGGGTCCCTGATTTCTCTCTGCACCTACAGTGTCATTCCCTACATCTCCTGCTTGCTCCTGTCTGTGAACCTAAGTCCTGCTTTCAAGGCTATCCTTTCTCCTGACGTTTCTCTGATCATTCTAGCCCTCGGCCACCATGTTTGGCACCAGACTCCCTGCGGCGCTTGTCCAGTGGCATCCTCATGGCATTTCAGTACTGTCATTCATCATTCTGTGTTCCCGCCTCTCGGCTTTGAGGTCCATCTCCTTGCCTGCTTCCCTACCCAGGGCATCGCACGGAGCTTGCACATGCTCTGTAAGAGTTTGGCCTGCGAGAGGCGAATAAGTGCACACTCTTGTTCTTCGTGACCAGGCCCTCAAAGCATTCTGAAGTTAGGATTTTTAATAACTGTAAAGACTGAGCGCTTGGCTCCCAGTCCCTTCCCTTACCTCCTAGATCCAGCTGAGAATGCAGGCTCATCCACCTCCGCCCCCTAAGATCTGTCCTAAGATCTGGGGGCTGAAGTCTAACCTGAAGCCAGGGAGCTTCTCCTGAAGCCTGCAAGGCCCGGAGCAAACCAACCATCTGGACTGTGCTTTCTCCTTCCACAAAATGGGGAGTCTTCTCCCTGCTTTTATCCTTTGTATGAATATGTGGTTTGCATAGATTAAGCCCTACAGAACCTTTTTAATGTAAAAAATTGATGAGGACTAAAAGAAATGTCAGTGCAGTTGGGGCTCTGAGCACCACGGAGTACAGAATTGTCTGTGACCATGGCGACTCCTTCCTTCACTCACTCAGCAAATAGTGAGCCACCTGCTCTGATGGCCGAGCTACTGAGATAGGCCTCGAGATGCGGGGAGACAGACCGAAGTCTCTGCTGGACTCGTGAAGTTACATTCCGATGGGGCAGAGAGAGATGACGCTCAAATGCGGGGTGACGTGCTGTTGGGCACGTGCTAAGAAGGAAAGTGCCGCAGAGTAAAAAGACAGAATCTCATGGCACAGTTCGAGAGACGCTCCTGAGTGGGAGGTGTCACTGGTTTGGATTCAGATCTGGAATCAAACGTGGGTCCCTCATCCTCTGAGGCAACTAATTTAAACTTGTTGAACCTCAGTTTCTTAATAGTATGTGAACAATATTCATTTTCCAGGGTAACTGTTGAGTATAACAAGGATTTCAGTTCAAGTGTGACTGGCACATAATAAGGCTTTAATATGTGGGAGCCTTGGTTGCTGTTACGATCGTTGTTGATATTGTTACTGTGAAAGAGAGGGCTCTGTTAGCCATCCACGTGCAGCAGGGTGCTGAGAGTGGTTTTGCAAATATCAAGAAAACTTCCTTTTTTGGCAAAGCCTGCGATGAGCAGTTCAGCTTCTCCAGAGCAGTGGTCCTGGTACTGTTGGTCTCAGGACCTCTCTTCACTCTGACAGTTACTGAGAACTCCAAAGACGTTTTGTTTATGGGAGAGAGAGATGATATTTACTTCATTAGAAATGAGAACTGAGAGATTGTTAAAATCTGTATTAACTCATTAAAACATAACAGTAATAAATTCATTTCATGTTCACATAAGTAGCCTATTGTTTAAGGGAAAATAACGATATTTTCCAAAACAAAACAAAATTTATTGAGAAGAGTAACGCTGTTTTACATTTTTGCAATTCTAATGTCTGGCTTAATGAAAGGTAATTGAATTCTCATATCTGACTCTGCCTTTAATCTGTTGCAATATTTGAAATAAATGAAGAACTCCAGCCTAACACAGATACATAGTTGGAAAAGGAAGAAGTACAGAATTTTAATGTCCTTTTCAGTTTGTAAGTATTCTTCTTTGATACTACACCAAAACTTAACAACTTGTACTTTCTTAGAGGTTAGTTGCAATGTGGAATCTGAAACTATATGAACAGTTTTTTTGTACCCTGTTAAAGTTTGTTAGCCTATTCTTTTTTGGGGGGAGGGTGCTATTTTATTTTTAATACTGTATTTTTAAAAATCCTCACACGAGGAATGTTTATTAATTTTAGAGAGAGCGGGGAGGGGGGGAGAGAGAGAGATCAGTGTAAGAGAGAAACACCAGCCAGTTGTCTCCCACACGCACACCAGCTGGGATCAAATCCACAGCCTAGATATGTGCCCTGATGGGGAACTGAACCAGCAACCTTTCAGTGCAGGGGATGACACTCCACCCAAACGAGCCACCTGGCCAGGGCAGGGAACTACCTTTTAATGTGGATATTTGAAAAGATCTTCTACCCAGTCATGGTTTTGTACAATTACATTGGTCATTTGGAAAATACTGGTTTACTGAGGTGTGCACATCTTAGCAATGTTGGCGTATTTCACTGTACAGCACCACAAAATTACCTTTTTAGTATCATTTCCGATGGATGTCATCAGAAAAGTCATTCAGATTTGTGAGCTGTTGGGTTCACAGTGGTGAATACAGGTTTTCCCAAGTGCTGATTGTTGCTTAAAAACTAAAGTTTCGTCATTGGCACTGAATATAGTCAGTGGAGGTGATGGTCTTGCTACGTTCACTGTGAAAAAACACCTGCTAAATACCTGCCTGGTATTAATTTCTAGTTTTATTCCATTGTGGTCAGAGAACATACTTTGTATGAATTGAATTCTTTTAAATTTATCAAAACTTACTTTATGGCCCAGAGTATTATCTATCTTCGTAAATACTCGATGCGCACTTGGAAAGAATGTGCCTCGTGCTGTTGTCGTTGGTTGGAATGCTCTAGAGTAGCAACAACTAAGTCAAGTTGGTTGGTAGTGCTGTTCAAGTCCTTCTACTTCTTACTTTTCAGGTCTGTCTGTTTGTCAGTTATTAATGGAGGGTTTTAGAAACCTCTGCCTATAACTATGGATTTGTCTGTTTATATCAGTTTTGCTTCATACATGTGGAAGCATTCTTCTTTGGTATAGAAACGCATTTGTGATCGTTACGTCCTCTTGATTAATCAACTTTATGATTATAAAATGACCCTTTTTATCAGCGGTAGTATTTTTTGTTCCGAAATCCTCTCGGATGATCCTTGGATTAGTTTTGGTGTGGCATAGTTTCTCCCATCCTTCACTTTCAGCCTGTTTTTTGTCTCTATATTTAAAGTAGGCTTCTGGCAGACAGTGTATAGTTGAATCTTGCTTTTTAAGCCGATCTCAAACCTCCGTCTTTCAGTTGAAGTTTTAGGCCGTTTACATCTAGTGTGATTGTCAATGTGGTTATGTTTCCATTTGACTTTCATTTTATCCGTCTGCCCCCCTTTCTACCCTATTGTGGGTTAACCGAGAGATTTTATGATTCCATCCTATCTACTCTATTGGCTTATTAGCTATAACTCTGTGGTTTTAGTGGTTGTTAAAGAGTTTTTAGTATTCAGCTGTAACTTGTCACAGTCTACTTTCAAACTATGTCATACCACATCATCTGCAGTGCAGGCAGGCTCTTTCCAACAGGGCGCCGAGTTCCATCCTTCCATCCTTTTCCTATCCACTCATATAGTTTACTTCTAGGTATATGCGAAACTCATAGTTTTTATTGTTTTTGCTTTACATAGTTGATTATCTTTTAAAGAGACAAATAAGAGAAGCGTCTCTATATTTACCCACATATTGGCCATTCTGGCGCCCCACGTTTCCCACTGCGGGTTCAGATTTCCACCTCGTATCATTTTTCTTTAGCCTGAGTGACTCCCCTTAATATTTCACACAGCTCATGTCTGTTGGTCATAAACTCTTTCAGCTTTTATATTGCTGGGAAAAGTCTTTATTTTTATTATTATAATTAAAAAATTTTTATTTACTTATCTTTTAGAGAGAGGGGGAGGGGGCAAGAAAGAGAGGGAGGGAAACATCACTGTGTGGTTGCTTCTCAAGTGCCCCTGCAACCCAGGCCTGTGCCCTGACCAGGAATCGAACGGGTGACCCTTTGGTCTGTAGGCTGGCACTCAACCCACTGAGCCACACCAGCCAGGGCAAAGTCTTTATATTTAAAAGATATTTTCAATGGGTAAAGAATTCTAGGTTGACAATTTTTCCTCTCAGAACTTTGAAAGAAGGTGTTTCGTGTCTTCTGGCTTGCTTGCATTGTTTCTGACGAGAAATCTGTGGTTCTCTAATCTTTATTTCTCTGTCTGTAATTGTCCTTTCTCTATGGCTGCTTTAAGATTTTCTCTTTATCGCTGGTTTTAAGCAAGTTGATTATGATGTGCCTTGCTATGATTTTCTTATGTTTCTTGTGCTTGGGGCTCATTGAGCTTCTTGGACCTGTGGATTTATAGTTTTTTTTAAATCAATTTTTGACATTTTTGGCTATCTAAAAAATTTTTATTCCTTCTCTTTTGGGAACTTGATGCATATGTGATCACTAATGTTTGTTCTTTTTTCTCCCTGTGTTTCATTTTGGAAATTTTCTGTTGCTATATCTTTAAGCTCACTAATAGTTTCTTTTGAGCTAATTTCTTGTTAATTCTAACCGGTGTGTTTTTCATCTTGTACTGCATCTTAGGTTTTCATCCCAGTTTTCTTTTTTAAAAGGTTTGCTTGGGTCTGTGTAAAATCTCTGTGCCTCTTCTTAACACGATTAATCTTCTTATCTTGAATTTTATCGTTGTCTAATTTTTGGTTTGGTTGTATTGATTTTCTTTCTCTTGGTGAGTCATATTTTCTTGCTTGTGTGCATGCTTGGAAAATTCCTGTTTGATCTGAGACATTATGAATTCCACTTTTTGGGTACAGTATATATTTTTATTTCCATAAATATTCTTTTAAAAAGTGTATTGATTTGAGAGAGAGAGAGAGTACGCAAAAGAGAGAGAGAAACATGGATTTGTTGTTCCACTTATTTATGCATTCATTGGTTGGTTCTTGTATGGGCCCTGACCAGAGATCAAACCCACAACCATGATGTGTCAGGAGAACACTGTAATCAACTGAGCTACCCAGTCAGGGCCTATAAATAACCTTGAGTTTTGTCCTACAATGTGGTTATATTACTTGGAATCAGTTTGATCTGCTCAGGTCTTGCTTTTACACTTTGATAGGTGGGCCCACTGCAGCACTTGAGTCTGGGGTTAGTTTTTCCCCACTCGGTGGTGGGAACAGGCCTACTATTCCAGGCCCAAGTGTGAATGGAGGTGGTTTTTCTTACTCTTTTGAGTGATTCACACTACACGTGCTCAGAAGCTTTCTCACACACATGCACTGGTCTGTATTTGCTTGAATACCCAAGGGGGAATCTCTGGATAGCTCTGGAGTTCTCTTTGCCACTTTCCCTGGTACTCTTACCTTCAGCTGCCTTGGCTCCCGGGGGGTCTTGGTTCCTTCTCCGCAACTCAGGGAGGTTACTGGGCTATGCCAGGGTTTCCTTCCTGCTCCAGGGCCTGAAAGTTTCTCTGGCGAGTAGCTGGGGTAATCACGGGTCTCACTTTATCTACCTTTTCATCTCACAGGGAATCGCTGTCCTTCATTCCTGGTGTGCAGTGTCTAGAAAGCTGACATTTTCCATACATTGTCCAGCTTTTTAGTTGTTCCAAGCAGGAGGTTACATCCCAGCCCCTGTTGCTCTACCTTGGCCAGAAGAACTAGTTATGCCAAATGCCTAAGACTGAATAGCCATAGTTGGTCAGTTGTTCTTTTAAGTAAAAATGGTGTTCTGTGGAAAAGGTGGCTAGTTTAGCTGGCAGCCGAAACAATTACACGAGTGATTTCTCCAAGACAGTCATCATACTTTAGTTTGCAGCAGAGTGCTTTACTTTAGTCACACAGCATGTGGAAAAGACATGAATCAAAGAGTGAGATTTACTGAAATTAATAATTTTTACTGCTTCATTGAGGAATTCTTCAGCAAGACTGGCGTGTGTTTCTGTAATTGCATGGTGATGAGGAGGACAGGGTTACGAGCATAGTTCGCTGCCTCTGCCCTCCTCGGTGCTAAGGCCCCAACTGTTCTACCCGCCGTTACTTTTGCTGTGTCAGGGCAAATGTCAACACTGTGAAGGAGGGAAATAACTTCTTAGTATGTTACAAAAATAGTTTTGGATTCATGGTCCTTGAAGAGGCCTGGGGAGGCCCCATGGCCCCCAGACGCCACTCGGAGAACTGCTGTCCTGCGGACGGTCTTTACCTGTGCACAGAGACACGCGCACAGGTGTCCGTGTAGCATTGCTCACAGTCACAGGCTTGAAAAATGAATGGTCATCGGCAGTAGAATGGATACAGTGTAGTATATTTATACAATGAATAATTGGTAGCAGTTAAAATGAATAAGCCAGAGCTGTGTGTATCTATATGTATC
Organism: Carollia perspicillata; assembly: GCA_004027735.1. Taxonomy (NCBI): domain Eukaryota; kingdom Metazoa; phylum Chordata; class Mammalia; order Chiroptera; family Phyllostomidae; genus Carollia; species Carollia perspicillata. Next base: position 8,905 of record PVKM010032547.1, read on the forward strand.
AAGATCAAAAGGGCTGAGTGGGAAAAAGACAAGTTGAAGAAAGAGATGTATTGTATGGTACCATTTGTATAAGCTTAAAATGTAAAAAAACATATGTTTATGGAGACCTACATATGTAATAAACACAAACTAAGTGAAAAATAGCGGCTACCTCTTAGAGGGAGGGAGGAGAATGAAACGGGCTAGTTAACAGGAGCTCTAGCAGTATGTGTAATCCCTACTTCCCAAACATTATTTATTTATTTTTAGTGTGAGGGGGAGTGAGGGAAAAAGAGAGGGAGAGAAATATTGATCGATTACATTGGTCAATTACCTCTCCCACGCGTTCCAACCTGGGACTGGGCCCACAGCCCAGGCATGTGCCCTGACTGGGAATTGAACCGGTGACCCTTTGCCTTGCAGGATGGCCCCCAACCAACTGAGCCTCACCAGTCAGGGCTGTAATTCCTACTTTTTATTTTTAAACAATAAATCTGAGAAAATGTAGCAGAATTGTTAGGTTTGAAAATCTCTTTGGTTGGCAGGTAGGTTTTTATGATTACTCTGTATAGTTTTGGGGAAGCTTGAAATCCTTCGTAATCCTCATTCTCATCAAGCGATGCACAAAAAGGGACGAGGAGTCCACACATAATAGCTCACCACTTCTCCGAAAGTCCCGGCGAGTTCTGGTTGGTGAGCTCACCGTGGAGTCACAGTGCCAGTGCTCCCGTTTACCGGGAGACGGCAGTCTGCCAGGGGCTTCACAAGCTAAACACTGAGCTTTGTGACCGCCTGTGCAGTGGGGGTTCTTATCCTCTGCAGCCTGGTCTCCTTGCATTCCGAAGTGCTTAACTTGCCCAAGGTCAGGCAGTTAGCTAACTTTGAAGTCACAAGTGGAACGCAGGTCTTTTGGATTCGATGTCTGTGCCTTTTCTTCCCTGCTAATGTCTGAGATGATTGACTTTTCATTTGAAGTGATTCTGTTTCTATTTCTCTTCTAACTCTTGCTCCAACCCCCTTTTTTTTGTGGTTTGCTATGTTTCTACTCAGTGAGCCAGCCATATCAGTTGCGTTGTGCTTGTTGCTCCAGCAACAGTGCTGGGTGGTGTTAGGTATTATTACCGTTTCGTTGTGCGGTGAGATTCAGCTGGGCTCATGCCCCCCGATTTGCGGAGGGCTCTTTCCAGCAGCTGCAGCTTTCTCGTTTTTGAAGCTGGTCGTGTCAAGGCTGTGTTTTGGCAAGGCCAGGTTGGGACTGGTTAGGGCCGAGTTTAGGGCTGGTCCAATAGCCTGCGATAAGGAATATTTTTTTATCAGCTTGTAATGGGATCATTAATAATATTTTAGGTAATAAAACAAAAGAACCTTTTGAGGTTGTTGACGGTAATACCCCACTGACACATCAAGCATTGTCTAAAGATTTATTTGGATTAATTGAGTAGCTGATGGAAAGAGATGATATATGTACTCCTGTAGTCCTTTCTTCTTGCAGCTGTCTGATAAAAAAAACGGAGGCAGCATCCTGGAGATTACCTCAGTACACCTGGGGGGATGGGGCGGGGGCTTATGAGGTTTAAAAATAGAAGCTCGAGGGTTTTGCAGGTACGTGTACCTGCCAGCATTACTGCAGAGCCCAGAGAGGGTGCGCTCGGCAGAGAGGCAGTGAGGTGAGCTGGGAGAGAAGCCCGTGCCGAGCCCGTGCGCTGATGAACACGGTGTCCGTTCCCGGCCCGGCGCATTCTCCGCTGCTGTCTCTGTGCGTCAGTTCTTGCATCTGTCTTCATGGTATCTGGAAGTATGGACAGTGTTTTTCTTAAGTTTTAGAGAAATTTAAAAGCAACACAGCCTAGGGAAACAGGAACTCTCAAACGCCGTCAGTGGGAATATACATTGGTTTGATTTATTTTTTACCATAATTTGTAAGCATGATGGTTAAAAGTGCCCACTCTGGAGTCAGACTGCCACTCTCTGGCTGGAAGACCTTGGGCAAGTCATCTGACCTCTCTGTGCCTCACTTTCTTGAACTGTGCAATGAGAGACATCAGTTCCCACTTAATTAGGTGGTTGTGAGGAGTGCGAATGGATACGTGAAACGGTTACATAGTGTAAACTCGCAGTAGGTGTTAGCTATTGTTATTATTAGATATCCAAATCAAGCCATGGATTCTTTTGAGTCAGCATTTACACATCTAGGAATTTATCCTATAGAAAAGGAGCCATAGATATTCAGAGACACGCCTGCATGGACACTCACCGTGGCACGGTCACTGTGAAGTCTCCTCAGTGTCCGCCAAGGCGGGCCTGGCTCCCTGGGTTGTGGCGCGCCTGGGAAACGCAGTCTTTGCAGCTCCAAGAGGGATAAAGAGGTTTGTAGGTGCTGACGTGGGGAGAAACCAGTGCCTCATTATTAAATGAAAAAATTGTTTTTTTTATGCCATTTCAGATTGAAAATTTTAAACATACAGTAAAACCGAAAGAAACTTGGAATGAAACCCATATGCCCACCAGCAAGCCTCCACAATTAACATTTTGTTCTGCTTGCTTTATCCCCTGTCCATCCCTCCATCCACCCGTCTGTTCATCTTAGTGTTTTGATTTCATTTTAGAGAAAGTTGCAAGCATCAATACTCTCTACCCAATATTTAGCATGTGTGCATATCACTAAAGTTTACTATTTGCTTATAGTTCTTTTGAAAAATTAGTTTTTATAATAATACATGAAACCACTTCTGTAAAAAACAGAGACATTTCTATATGCAGGTCTGTGCAGATCACAGCAAACCGCTTTGGGTGGTGACTCGTTAGGAGCAGGGTGACTGAGCAATGTCCTTCTGCTTCATAAGTATATCAGGTTTGAATTATGCCACTTAATATAGTTTTGGGACACGGCACTGTGGCTTTTGCTCCTTCTCCCCCCTCCTCCTCCTCATCAAACAGTTTCAGAAAGCTTTGTTTCTGTTGCAAAGGCACACAGTGCTCACGCCACCCCTGCATGCACCTGGCAAAGGGGAACGTGGAGCATTCTTCCGAGACACCTGTTTTGTCCCCAAGTCTGGAGTCCTTTCTGACAGCTTCATGTGAGGGCTCTGAAGGACAGCTCATAGCACACCTGTCAACACCTGCACAGTCACGTCAGAGCCTGATTTTAACGAAGGCCTGAAACACAGATGGAGATACTGAGTGGAAGATGTGTAGGTATGTGGGGTGATCTATCTCAAGGGCGTTTTATTCTGTGAGATGCATGAAGCTAATTGGCAGGTGTCAACTTGGCTAATGGGACTTGATTTAAAGCCTGAAACCAAAGTTCTAAAAGGCAGGAAGATGAGGCTCTTAGATTTGTTGTAATTAGGTATCCAAGCGCTTAAACTCACTTGATAATTTTCTCCTCATTTCCGTGGGCTGTTCAGTGTGGGAGGGAAAAAAATGGGTAACCTGTAAGGGAGCGGGGGAGTGAGTACAGACCTATATATAATTTACTTTTCTGGAAAGACGTATCGTCGAGTCATTTCAGTCGCTTTCTTCTGGGGGCGTGCATCCTGTACATCCCGGCTGGCGTTGGGTGGAGTCCATTAGAAGTGGCTAAAACACTTTTTTTATGCAGGAATTCAGGAACTCTGAGAGCCTCTCGGTGCATATTGTTGAATACGTCTAGTGCAAGGGAGGGTTCGGCTCCCTCAGTCGTCTTTCCACAAATGGATTTTGCGGTTGCAGAGCGGCGACTTATTCTTTTGGGGGTCGCAACTCACAGTAGCCCCATCTTTCAAGTGAAATTTCAGACACAGTGGGTTTCAAAATGCTGACTGAAATTTTCGGCTTTTAGCATTTTGAAATCAACTTCGAAGTTTCCTAAGCAGGCAGCATCTGTCACTGTGAGCCGCCGCTGCTGCGTCGTCTCTCGTTGATAGCATAGTGCCAGGGCTGCAGAGATGTTGTCATGGCGTAAGTAATTTGTGTATTATAAGTTGTCCAAACACGTGTGCGTGTGATGGGCTGCAATAAGATTGCCTCGATGTGGCTTCACATGACGGGCTTTAATAGTTGCTTCAGAGTCGTTAGAGCCTGGTGTGTAAATAATCCACATTTTAAAATTGTCTTAGATGCGCTTAGACAATGGGTGGGAATGCCTCTTCCAGAGTCATCATCTCCATCAAGAATGACAGTTCCCAGCTCCTGAAGGCACCCGCCTGCGTCCTCTCAAACCGGCACTTGGCACCGCCTGTCCGTCTGCCCCTCTCCAACGTGAGTGTGAGAGCAGGCGTTGGGGTTTATCGGTTTACCTTTAAGAGTGCAGGTCGCCAACATCACCAGGGAGAGTGCAGATTAAAATCTGGACCCGGAGCTTGCTGCTTCTCCCTTTGACCCCTCCCCCATGTTTTATAAAGGCAGGGACAAGCGGGTGTAGGGACATGGAGGGCCCTCACGTGTTGCCCCTGTCAGGAGGGGCTGGCAGATGAAAAGAAGCTGAAAAATGATTCCTTAGAGGTTGCGCCCGAGCCCTCACGAGCCGTAGGGTCAGATAGGCTGTGCATTTCTGCTGATGGCTCTGCTGGCCTGGGTGTGGGCTCTGTGCCCCCAGGTCCCTGGCTGCCCTCTGCCCTGCTTCCTTTCTGGAGGGGCGGGGATGGTCGGGCTAGACCTGCGACGGCCACATGTGCGTGCCCATCCATTTTTTAAGAGGCCAGTTAAGTTTTCTCTCTGAAAACACACACACAACATAACATAAATCAGAGCCAGAATCTTTTAACATTTACAGTTTTAAATGAAATTCCTGTTGAGAGTCTCTTAAGCTAGATTTATATCTGATTTTGCATTGAACTGTGTCGTTATGTGGGGCTGAGAAACTCTTACGAAATTAAGCGTAATGTGAAAACATGCTGAAAAGACAGTTCTGTAGAAATGTGAAACATTATTATGTTATAGAATATTGGAATGAAGAAATATGCATAAAGGCACAATTACCACGGACATTTTTCTTTTAATGATCCTTGTACAATCCTTGGCAGAAAGGTTTGCTGACGTCTCCTCACAGATAAAGGGAAATTGAGACAATATTGATATTGTACATCCATTTTGAGTTTCAGAGACTCCCGGGCTGGTGACCCAGCCTGTTTTCCTAGTCTACACCGTGAGGCCTGGCCTGTCCCAGTGGGTGCCTGCAGGGACCCCAGCAGACAGGCTCTGCCATCTGTGCTGGGGGTCAGGCTGACGCCTGCAGACGGTGCATGGACCAGCAAGTTCAAATGACATGTGGAAAGATTAACTTCTGTATGCTCTGAACTGGAAGCTTCTAAAAGCCACTGCATAGGGTCACACTGAGGTGGCCGGATCCTTTTTCTCTGAAGAGCTTCTGGGATGCGAAAGCATCTGTCTAGGGTGGTTTGGTGGTAGTCTTGGGGGTAAGGTGATGAAGACTCGTATCTGGTGCTGAGCCTCATTGTTTTCAGCTGGGGGTAGGGTTGTAGTCAACCTACCCCACAGGTGACCCTGCTTGGCTTTGTTTCCCACGGGAGACTCCCCCCCACCAGATGCCCAGTCACCTGGCTTAGGGCTAAATGGATATTTGTTATACCCCCTGGATGTCCTTCCTTCCTCCCACCCTGAAGCCAGCAGCTCCAGTCTCCAAAGTGACCTCAACGACAGATGCCTTATGCTGCCCCTGAACTGGGCTGCTTGGCCCCTCAACGCGAGTGCGGTGTGGGTAGAAGCCCTTTCCTCTTGTTCCTGGCAGACCTGCTTCTTTTGGTTGGGGGTTGTGATGCTGGAGGAGAAAGGAAGTAGTATTTCCTTGCCTCCTGGGTTCAGTCCTCAGGTCAGCTGCCGCCAAGAGGTCCCAGGCAGCTGGGCCAGGCTGGCTGCAGCCCTGAGATAGAGGCAAGCCTTCAAGAAATCCTCCCCCACCTCTTTCCTGCCCCCCACCCCACCGTGCTCCTAGAAGGTCCCCTGCCGCATTGAAGCTTTCCCCCCAATCCTCCTTGGGCCTTCGCCCTCTAAGCCTGGCATTGAGATGCCAGCAGCCTGGGTGGGGGCAGGGGAGCAGAGGCTGAGGTGTCACCCTGGGCTGGAGCTCAGAGGCCTCTCACATCTGTGCAGGGAGCGCCTTGTGAGAGGCCCCGTGCGGGTTAGACTCATGGTCAGGTGACAGTCACCTCATGCCTTAAATGGGGCAGCGGTAGCTCCACTCTCTGCTTCCTTTTCTTCCGCTCTTCTTGGAAGCCCTTCAAGGACCTCAAGGCCTTTGTTTCTTAGAGTTGCTTGAAATTAAGCAATTTAATTCTAATTTGGGCCTGTAATGTCTGGTTCTTGACCACCAGAGGTCACTGTAATAAGGTAGAAAGCAGGTGTTGCAGAGCGTCTTAAGTTGGTAGTTGGCTCAAGAAAATTAAATAAAGTAAATAAAAGGAAACCAAAAAGAATCCCCCACATTTCCTAACAGGCCTTAGTGGGCTGCAGTGTGCTCTGGGGCGTGGGCTTGCAGCCCGAGCACTCTCCTCACTGGGGAAGGGCTGCCCAGCTGCAGCGCCTGGCGGGACCAGGGCAGGTGGCCTCCTAGGGAACACTCGCCTCCCCAGGCCCCTGGCGCAGGCCCCTCGCTCACCAGGAGGGTCTTCCTCCTGCCTCACCCAGCACACGCCTGAGCTCCATCCCCAAAATCCACTTGTTGCAGCAATGTTGGGGTTTCTTAGGAAATGTGTGAACATGTGTGCGTGTGTGTGCATGTTTGTGTGAGGGGGCAGTGATAGTACTGTCCCCTAGAGGGGTTTAGTGTTAAAATGCAAGGAGACACGATGTAGGGCTTGAGAGCTAAGTGCATGGCTCACAGCTAGTGCTTGGTAGATACTGGCCACGACAATATTCTTATTAGGAGGAGGGTCAGTGGAAACATTAACATCCCCAAAGTGTCTTGGACTCTTTCTTGGGGAGTCAAGACACTCCCCTCCCTGCCATCTTTGGTCATCTTTATACGTTGATGCCATCGGGAGAAGGAAGAAAAGCCTGTCTTTATGGACAGCAGTTCCTGAAGCCTGTTCATCCCAGAGCAGTGTTTTCATCTTTGGTGGGTGGCTGGCAGGAGAACTTGAGGGCTTTGAGGGGGGGCGGAGGGGGTATGCATTTAGCAAATACTTGGACTGTTGGGCTAGATAGAGCCTTCTGTGGTCTGTCATGCACTGGTTTCTCTTGCAGTTCGAAGAGCCTGAGCTGCCCGCACACAGTGAAGTTGGAGGAGTGTGCCGATCTCTGGGAGTAGCCGGGTGGCGTGGAGAGAGGCAGGTTTTGGAGGCAGGTGATTGAGTTGCTCACCAGGAACATTTGGAGGATATACAGGTCTCGGGAAGGTGGACGCATTACCTGGGTCCTCTGGGCGGCCGTTTGGGCTGCCGGTGGAGGAGGTCAGGAGCGGTGATCTACAGGACATGCTGTTGCCATCGCCTTCAGTTGTAATTTCCCTGATGTCTCTGCAGAGGTG
>PVKM010032548.1:0-16355 GCA_004027735.1 Carollia perspicillata
AGCTTTTTGATTTGATGTAGTCCCATCTGTCTATTCTTTCCTTTATTTCCCTTGCCCCAGAGGAAATGTTTGCCAAAAATATCTATGTGTGAGATATCTGCAATTTTACTGCCTAAGTTTTCCTCTATGACTTTAATGGTGTCACAACTTATGATTATCCATGACTTATGATTTATCCATTTTGAGTTTATTTTTGTGTTTGGCATAAGTTGGTTTTCGAGTTTCATTTTTTTTTGCATGTAACTGTCCAGGTCTCCCGACACTATTTGTTGAAGAGGCTATTTTCACTCCATTTTATGCTCCTATCCCCTTTGTCAAATAGTATTTGATCATAGAGACATGAGTTTATTTTTGGGCTCTCTACTCTGTTGCATTGATCTATGTGTCTGTTCTTATGCCAGTACCAGGCTGTTTCAATTACAGTGTCCTTGTAATATATCAGGTATTGTGATCCCTCCTTCTTTCTTCTTCTTTCTCAAAATTGCTGAGGCTATTTGGGGTCAATTTTGAGTCCATACAAATTTTTGAAATATTTATTTACATCTGTGAAATATATCATTAGTATTTTAAGAAGGATTATATTGATTCTATAGATTACTTTAGGTAGTATGAACTAATGAACAAAACAAACAAATGAGCAAAATAGAACCAGAGGCATGGAAACAAGTAATAGACTGACAACAACCAGAGGAGCTGGGGAGGGAAGAAAGGGGGAAATAAGGGGAGGGGTATAGTCACGGAGCATGTATAAATGACCCACAGACCTAGATAACATTGTGGGGATTGACTGTGGGAATGGGGGTTTGTGAGGCAGGGGAGAGAAATGGGAAAACTGGTACAACTGTAATCAAACAACAATTTAAAGAATAAATAAAAATAAAAATAAGTAAATAAAATCTTTTTAAAAAAGAAAGAGTGAAATAAAAAAAAATAGTTGAATTAATATTGCACAACATTTCCATTGTCCTGGTAAGAATGAAACACATGTATCTGTATGAGCTTGGAAATATTGAAACCGGGAAGACACTGGAGCTTGTGCTGCCTGTCATGTACTAAACCCAATAGCAAAGACAAAGATTGAATCTTTATGGGCCCTTTATTCAGATGGCCAGCGATCTGAGAAAGTGGTGGGTTCATACTCTAAAACAAATTGTCTTACATTTTCTTTCTAGGCCAACGTGTTTATAACAGGAAATAAACAAGGTGTGGTGCGGGGTTTTGAAATTCAGGGGAAATTAGATTTAAAAAAAAAAAAAAAACTACAGTATTTTAGCCCTGGGCAGTTAGCTGTTCCCAGGGGTGGGTGGTCATCTGTCTCTCCCTGGAACACAATGGCCCTAATGCCTCCACTTGTCCACAGGTGGGTTTTTAGCAGTGCCTCAAGAGGTTGGCAGTCTCTTCAGGAGTCAGTTGGGCTTTATCTGTAGTTTCTGAAACAATAGCTTTAACATATACTTATTAGATTTATAACTATTTACCTTAATCTAAATTTTCCAACTCTTGAGTCCCCTATCGATATGAATTGTGTAATTTTCACATTTCCACATATGAAAGAAATTATTATATTTGCATTTAAAACCAGCATTGCACAATATAAAAAAGTGAAATTCATGCTATTAATTTTAATTTTAATACTGAAATTAGAATTAAATTAAATGGCAAAGAGACCATGGCACATTGACATACAACGGGGGAAAGGAAGTACTTTGCATTCTAGCACCTTTAAAGGCACTTTCCCCCTGGTTTTTGAACAAAGAACTTCACATTCTCCTATTGACTTAGGCCTGCTCAGTGTACTGAGGAGGTCAGAGTAGAGACTTCAACCCTTTAAAGGGAACCAATTTTTCCCAGAGATGAGTGAGAAAAATTACACAATTTTCTCTAGAGAGCTGAGAATTCAGAGGATTTTGAAAAGAGGAACATATACCCAGAAGTGACAAAATAGTAATTTTGCTGGCAAAATATAGGGAAAGAATTCCTGAATAAACAGATAAAACCAATCCTTTTATAGTGTGAAACATAATACTAAGGGGAAAGTAATTTTAGCATGTATATCTAGCATAACTTAAACATTTTTGCCCAGAAACAAATATCAAAACAAAGCAAAATTCAGGGGAAAAATAATAATCTAGGAAACCTTAAAAAATAATGGGAAACTAACAAATTTGGACCAAATATTATAGATAAAAATATCTTTTACTAAAATTTTACAAGTATCATTAAAACTATTCTTAATCATAAATAATGAGTTCATGAGGAATATTTAAATAATTTAATTTCATAAGAATACTACTTTTAATGATCTATAGAAGCAGACTTTCAATTTTTTCTCTCTTTCTCTCTTTTTAAATTAAGAGTTAAGTAACTGTACAGTGAAAATTCACTGTATCAATGACCTTACATAAGTTGAGAGAGTGAACCATCTCAGGAACAAACTGTATAAAATTAGCTACAGCTAACCAAGACTAATGTCAAAGACACAGGGATGCATGGGTAGAAATGTCTAGCTTGTAGACAAAACTTCCCTACTCTAAAAAATAAGAGAACTTGGAAGGGAAATCAAATAAATTTAGAAGAATGCCTGGGGAAAATAAAGAGCTGTTAATATTTTTATGAGAGTACCACACTTTGTAAGCATTGAACCTATTCAGTGGATTTACTATTATTGTGGTGTGGTCAGTTGGCCAAGGATTTCTTAAGATCCCTGCATTAATACTCTATAAGGCTTTGACAGACATCATAAAGGCCCTGATTTAAATACAAGTACTGCCACTTATGAGCCATGTGAGTTAGAACAAACTATTTAATCTCTGCAAGCCTTGGTTTCTATAGACATAAAGCAGAGATAAAGAGTACTTGTCTTTCAGAGTTCTTGGGAACTTTAAATGAGTTAATAGGTGTTAAGAACTTAGCCTGAAGGCTAACATACAATAGTTAATTGCAGTTTTTGGTGTATATGTACTCAATTACTATTCATACACATATTATTATTATGTTTTCATAGTCAATAAATAATTGCTGTTATTATTGCAAGATTATTGTATAACTAAACAGCATTGTTGATTATGCCACCCAGCTATTATTACAAATTTGAAAACTATCTCTTATTGCATGGTTAAGGGCACTGAGTTTACACATTTAAAATTCTGTCCTTTGTTTCAGGTAAATGACCCAGAGGGCAGTGTGTTGTGTAAAGCGGTTTAATATCAGATCACTTCTCACCAAGATACTAAGCTACTGAGAGATGATCTCTTGAAATACATGTAAGAAGAAAAACAAGCTTTGATTGATGGGGGGGGGAGTAAATGAAGTAAAGACAGAGAGAAAGATTTAATCCACAAAGAGCTCAATCCCCAAAGAAAATGTAGTAGGCCCCATGGAATCTGTGAACAGTTTGCAGGACCTGGGGACCTTTAGCAAATTGTGTTAATAGAGAGAGAGAGAAGGTAAAAATTTAGAAAGTACAAGGAGTAAGTACCAAGAGTTTTTGAATTCACCTTTATTTATTTAATTGGATATAGAATGGCCTTGAGAATAAGAATTAAATTTGGCAGAGAAGACTAAATTTATATTATAAGAATAAGGGGCTCTATTTTTATCGAAATAGAAATCAGATTTAAGCTTTGGTGAAGATAAGCTTCCTTACTTTCTTCTTCTCTTTCTTTCTCCCTCCCTTCCTCCCTTTCTCCGCCTCTATCTTCCTTCCTTTCTCATCTCACAATCTCCATCTTACTATGAGTACTAAATACATGTTGTCTATATATTCATTGTTGAGTTCATTGTGTTATCTGGACACCCAGATAAATTCCTGAGTAGGCAGTCATGGTTGCCTCTGGACAGACTGGTCAAAACAACCATTCTCCGTAATTATTCTGTAGTGGTTGTCAAGCTATCTAAGCTTTACATTCTAGTACCTTTAAAGGCACTTTCGGCCTGGTTTTTGAACTAAGTGTACCCAAAGGATCTGATATTTCCATAAATAACCATAGCCAACAATAACAAAGATTCCCAGAGAGTAGGGATGTAACCAAAGCAGGTCTGGCTGCCTGCCTCTATGAAAGCCAATACTTGAGAGGCAGGTGCTGTTGTGAAGGACAATGGTTTATTTTCAGGTGCCAGCCACTGGGAAGGTGGGAGACTCATGTCTCAAAGCCCATCTCCACATCTCAGTGAAGGCAGAGGTTTTTATAAGGAGGTGATGGGGTCGGGGGGAGTGCATAACAAAGGGATCAAAGGAAGGGGTTGAAAAATTCCTTACAGGCAGATGAGCACAGTCCATTCTGATAAGGCAAGTGATGGTCCAGTGTTCATCAGCCTGGTTTAATCATCCTGTCTCTGGGATTCTGAAGGTGAGCAAATCTCCCAGAGCTGGGATGCACTAGGTTGGAGTCTGTGTCTTTTTAAATTAGTTTTTAGGATTCTTATATAAACATTCTGTTCATCTACAAGCTACTTATCAGTCACAGTCAGCACTAACAGAAACAATGTCAAAAGATTGGTGGGGTGGGTTAAAATTTCTTACCATTACAATTTGCCACTGTTATAGGCAGAGTAAGGAAAGTTCTTAATGTGAAGAAATAGTATGAATTGCTGCCCTTTTAGGTGATTCTTTTATGTCTTTGAAGAACTTACCATAAATTTCTGCAGAAGAATGGTCAATAGTATCAAAAATTCTCTCAGTATATTTATAAAAGAAAATAAGAAAACTTAAAAATGTTTTGTGTATTATAATCTAAATTTTAAAAAGTAATCTATACATGAAAACATGAGACTAAATATAAATAGTAACTACTTGTATCTTGTTGAAATTATAGCCAACTTTTAATATATATTTTCCAGGTAGTCTATATAATGATATTTTAACAGGCTTTATTAGTTACTATTTATACAACATATAATTCATTCATTTAAAACTGTATAACTCACCATGGCTGGTATGGCTCAGTGGGTTGAGCACAGGCTTGCAAAACAAAGGGTCACTAGTTTGAGTCCTAGGCAGGGCACCTGCCTGGGTTGTGGGTCAGGACCCCAGTAGGGGGTGTGTGAAAGGCTAACACACACTGATGTTTTTCTTCCTCTCTTTCTCCCTCCCTTCCCCATCTCTAAAAATAAAAGGATAAAATCTTTTAAAAAACCCTGTATAACCCAATGTTTTCACTTATGTATTTTGACAGAGTTGTGCAGTCATTACAATCAATTTTAGAATATTTTGACCTACCCCTGCCAAAGTATCAAAGAAATCCATCCCATAAGTAGTCAGTTTTTACTCTTCCTATACCCCTGACCCAGTCTGAAGCAGCCATGAACTGCTTTCTACCTCCAGAATTTCCTTCTGTTCATTTCAAATATATGATAATCAGTGTCTTTTATATCTGGCTTCTTTCACTTAGCTTAATGTTTCAAGGTTCATCCACATTGTAGCATGGATCAGTACTTTCTTTCTTTTTTATTATGAATAGTATCCTGTTTATGGCTATATTACACCTTGTTAATCTATTTGTTAGTTTGTAGATATTTAAATTGTTCCCATTTTTGGTTATTATAAATAAGGCTGTTATGGATATTGCTGTAGACGTTTTTGCATGTTTTTATTTTGGGGGGTATACACCTAGGAGTAGAATAAAAAATTAAAATCTAAATACATTGCTGGTGGAAATTTAAAATAGTATAACCACTTTGAAAAGTAGTTGGCAGTTTCTTAAAAAGTTGATAAAATTGTCAACAGATAAAATGCTACTAATATATTAAAATATTAAATATTGCATTATAATATATTTAAATAACATCATTTTTAACTATAAAGAAAATTATTTTGTCTATTGTTGTGAAGTTGGATTAAGAATATTCACATTTTAAATAGATCTAATATTTTTTGCTTGGTATTTCTTTTTGAATTTTATTTTTCTGTTATATTGAGATACAATTGATACATAATATTGTGTAAGTTTAAGATGTACAAGGTGATGATTTGATAAACACACATATTACAAAATGATTAACACTTTTATCACCCCACATAATTACCATGTTTTCCTGTGGTGAGAACGTTGAAGATCTATCCATCTAGTCACTATTTATTTGCTTAACTACCTACCTACCTACCTGGAGTCTATTTTCAGACATCTTTTACCTTTTTATCTAAGTTATATACTTAGTTGGAGTTAGACCAGCACAAATTTTATGTGGGGTTATATTTACTTGGATTGATGCACAATTGCTTCTTAAAGGAGGCATTTGTAAAAGAATATATTAAAGAATTACTAGATGAGGTATAGAAATGCTAATCGAAAACTAATTTAGCACACTACTCATATTGCTGTCTAACTGTATTATTCAGCTTGGGCTGCCATAACAAAATCATAGAGTAGGTGGCTTAAACAAAAGAAATGTATTTTCTCATGCTTCTGATTTCTCATAGTTCAAGACCAAGGTGCTGGCAGATTTGGTTTTTATCAGGCTTTCTTCCTGTCTCACTGATGGCTACCTTCCCAATATGTCCTCACATGGCCTTTCTTCTGGGCACACATACAACTTGTATCTCTGCCTCTTCCTAAAAGTACACCATTTTTATTAGATTAGAATCCTACTGTTATGACCTTATTTCATCTTAATTATGTATGAAAAAACTCTCCAAATTCAGTCACTGTGATTGTGGGTTAAGACTTCAACACATGGATTTAGGGGAGACATGTCAGTCCATAACAGTGAGGTACCTTGTTTTTCCTTTTAGATCTTAGTATCATACTGCAGATTTCATGACCTGAAGAATAATGTAATTCTGCTTTATGATAACCATAGCTATACGACTTTTTTGCTTTAGTTGTTAGTAAATACAGAATCTAACTTAAGGCTTAATGATCACAAATATGTGGATCATTAAACCTGAGTGCATGGATTTGGTTGGTTCTTTGCTACTCCTTTTTCTTCCACCTTCTGATTTCATTGACTCTTCCCAGAAATGACTATCTTCTTCATTTACATTTTACCTTATTTTTTATTTTTGTTTCTGTGGGGTCAATGGACATGGTCCTTGCTCATCCCATGACTGAGGACTGGTCAAATAGCCACTGGCCAGAAGGAATGTGCATTGTTTTAGGAATGGATTGCGACTCCCTCTTTATCTTGTTAGGGGAGCAGCTTCTTGTCTCTTGACTATTTCTTGACCCTGTTACACACTGAGGTAATGTGGTTTACAGTCATGCATTGGGCATGTGCATCCTTTGTCTGGGGCCTCTTATAATGCACCTCAAACTGGAGGAGATGCGATCTCTCTCTCACTGACCTGCCTCTGTTGGTGCACTCCCCTGTAATGTGCATAATAAATGACATGTCCACATCAGCTGGTCCAGTGGGTGGTTTTTTGTTTGTTTGTTTGTTTGTTTGTTTTAGAATATCATGAACACAAGCCGCTCTCTGGTTTGGGTTTAGATTGGTACAGTTTCTTACCTATTTTGCCAACATTTTATTATTCATGTTCTAGTTGTTAGATGTCTCAAATCTTTTCTTAAGGTAAAAATACATAACAAAAATGAGTAGTCAATACAGTCAGAGAACTTGAATAATTTCAGCAAGACAACCTAAATCCATTATAACATATAAGCTATGTATTTGTACCTGTGATTCTAGTTTACTCTTTCACTTTGTTTTTAGCTTCACTTTCCTTTTGAATCTTCGTATTATGCAGAAAGTTAAAAGGTTTTTGAGGGAATACATTTCCATTCATTATAGCAAAAACATGTTGGAAGACTTTTATAAGCAAGCAGCAAAAGTATCATACTGGTGCTAACAAGAAAAAAATGAATCATAATGTCATTTTCAGCACTTACATGTTCTTTTCTTTAAAAAACCAGAGTATTTTGGGGGAGAGAAGTAAAACAAAAACAGAGACCCTTGCCATTCTTTGCATACTTCTCCATATTTATGGAGTTGCCTGCAAGCTTTCCTCATTTCTGAAGGAAGACTACCATGCCAAGAATTAAAAATCTTTCTTCTAACGTTATTAAAATCTTCCAAAGATATACAAGGTAGTAATGGGAAGTGAAAGAGAACAAAGATAAAAATTGAGACCCTCCTAATGGAACTTAAAACTCAATAATACATACTTTCAACCGAAACCAATATTTACATAGAAAAGATAAATTAGGGCAGATGATCTCCAACAGATGGGTGTGAATGAGGGAAAACCAAATACACCTTTAAGAGATCTAAACAACCATAATTTGTTCTGGACTTTACTGGGTAAATTAACTTGTTTGTGAGTTTCTCAAAGAATATAACTTGCTCAACGAGAAAAACTTATTCATCAGTTGATAATCTATTGTATTTTTTAAAACTTTCTGTAACGGGGAAAACAAAATTTAAAACGTTCTGTAAAGGGGAAATGCACAATGAGACAGGGTACGATAAAAGAACAGAAAAATGTAACAAATCTGTCCAGATCACTAATGAATTTGAGGACATTTCCAAAAGAGTATTGTGGATTAAGTCTACTGATTTTATCAACCACATTAATATGTAGTCTTACTACTACTTGAAGACGTTATGTTGGGGTGAAAATTATACTAGAACAGGAAGTAGGAATGTGGGTTTGAACCAAGGTCAAACTTTCATTTGCTATATGACCATGAACACCTCATTTAATTTTCCAAAGTTCCAGAAATAATTTTCCTACCTAGCTGGTCCAACTGTTTAACAGTCAAAGGACAAAGGGGCAATGGAGATATATATATATATCTCCATTATATATATATGATTTCTCTCCAGAAATCATTATATATTCAAAAGATACTACTTTTGAATAATACTACTGCTATTATTACTTTCTTATTTAATATCATTAAGCTCATAATTTTCAAGTGTTCTATAATTATCACACTTTACTTAACAACTAAAATATTTCTATATTAATTTAAAAGATGCCACAAATCCATCAGTAAAATAAAATAAAAATCTGACAGCTAGGAATTTCATTTTCAACATAAGTAAAAGTGCACTAAATCTACAATTGAGGAAAGCAAGGCCATGCCATCATGTGTGCCCACACCACACAACACAGAGAGGAATGACTCTGCAGCAGCAGAGGCCATGTGCCAAAAGGCTGCTAGGAAATTTATAAATTATGAAGAAATGATCTTAGAGGAGCTACAAACCCTATTCTTTAGCTACCACTGCCTTATATTTAAAAGACTCATTCCATAGAACATTCTAAATCAAGATTTGGGAAACTGGCCTATGGGCCAAACCTGGCACACTGCCTATTGTTGTAAATGAAGTTTTATTGAAACATAATTATGTTCATTCCTATGGCTATTTTTTTTTTTTTGTGCTGCAACAGCACAGTTGGGTGGTTGCGAAACTGATTGTGTCATTATTAATATTTATTTTCTGGCCTTTTACAAATATGTTGTTAACTGGGATCTAGATTACTCTCTCCTTGTTATAAATGGAAACCTTTCAGAAGTCTTGTGAGATGGACGACTGAACCATTAAACTAATCCCTATAGTCATTCATACACTTGGGCATTGACTTAAGTTGCTGATGTAACATAATGTTCCTCAAATGTAAATATAAACAGTACATATGTAGAAGCAGGATAAAATGATCAGATTCTTTTTGAGAAGGGAGTTGCTGCTTTAGGGTGTCTCCTTGAGAACACAAGAGGTGTGACAAAAAGGCTTTGTTTTTTTGTTAGACACTTCAAGCTTCTGGGCCCTCTGACCCTTGGAACTATGAACAATCACCTCCAGAGTCTCCCACCGCTGGCATAGATGACATCATCACAAAGTTTGTCCTCTTATTTCTCAAGGGAGTAAAAAGAGTTTTGTTTTCTCTTCTACTTTTCATATAAATTTGTGTAACATTCTGTCCAGATACTATAGACTTTTTCACAAAAAACGTAGCAGAATATTACAAAATATGCTTCTTTGGCATGAAAATGGTTTTCAGCTGATTATTTTTGAAAAAGAGCAGATATAGGAGAATCTCTGAAAACAGAACAGAAGTTACCCTTTTGAAAGAAAAATTTACTTTAGGAAGAGAAATATCCACTTTAAGGGTGTCTCCCTCTCTGTACCAGGGAGACAAGGATGGCTAAATCAGGACAAACATTTTTTAATGGCGAAAGCATGAACTTAAATCTGGATAACAGACCTTACTCTTATTTCCTGTTATTTTTTTTCTAAACCCCCTTAACTGGCCTTCTACCCACTAACATATTTCTTTTCTTTTTCTTTTTTTACCTGTAAATGGGTGGATTGGATCATTTCTGAGAGTTCACTCTTTATTTTTTGGTATCTCTCATGTATATGTAAGGTATGCATGTTATTAAACATCTAATTGTTTTTCTCTTATAAATCTGTCTTTTTGTTTCAAAGGGGTTTCAGCAAAAAACTAGAAGAGTAAAGAAAATATTATTTTTTCTCTTATGTACATACACCCTACTTACATGAATCAAACCCTAATAATGCTTAATCAATATTAAAATGCTGTTCTCTTTTTCACTTTTTTGTTTTATATTAGTATGTATGGCTCTTTTGTTAGTAGGATTATTTTATTTTCCTCACTGAAGGGATCTAAGATGCAGATTTGTCCCTTCAGATTTCATGAGGCATCCACAATTCTACCTTCCTAACAAGCATCCAGGTGGTACAGTGCTGATGCTACGAAAACCACAGCTTTGAGTTACTAATGCAAATCGAAAAATTATCTTTTAGATTTTCTAAAACTAAACTAAATGTTTAGTTTTTTATTCACAGTTATTTGCAATTTAAAATTCAATCTCTTTTGGGTAATGCAGTGGAGGAATAAGTTATTTTATCTGTACTCTTGTAAGTTTGCGCTGGGAAACTTGTAACAAAAAGATTAAAAAGAGAAAAATAAACACAAGTTTATTAATATGTATCTCTCATGTACACATGGGAGTAACCAGGGAAATAAGAGTAACTATCAGCCCTGGCTGGTGCAGCTCAGTGGATTGAGCATGGGCCTCTGAAGCATAGGGTCACCGGTTCGGTTCCCAGTCAGGGCGCATGCCTGGGTTTCAGGCCAGGTCCCTGGTGGGGACACATGAGAGGCAACCACACATTGATGTTTCTCTCCCACTCTTTCTCCTTCCCTTCCCCTCTCTCTAAAAATAAATAAATAAAATATTATTTTAAAAAGAGTAACTCTCAGAGTGGATTAAAATTCAAGCTTAAATACCATTTTCAACTACAGACAAATGAGAGAAGGCTGTGGGAGTCTAGTCATGGGAAGGTGACCAGGAAAAAATATGAAAACAAATGTACACTATGTCATGCAGGTTTAAGTTCATGCCTTCTCCATTGGTATGTGTTTCTCTTGATTTAGTCCTCCCTCTCTTCCTGATACAGGGAGGGAGATATTCTTACAAATGGAGATTTTCTTTATAAATGTAAAGGAAATGTAAATTTTCCTTTTAAAAGGGTAACTTCTACTTTGTTTTTAGAGTTTCTCCCCTGTCTGCTGCTTCTCAAAGTAATCAGCTCAAAATAATCATTAAATCAAAGAAGGATATGTGGAAGTGGTATATACCACCACCCTTACATCATAAAATCACTTATATCATGCAATCACCTACATTTCTTACAGATGATCTTGATACAGGACTCAAGAGTTGGAAAATTTTAGTTTAAGGTAAATAGTTATAAGCCTAGTAAATAAGATGAGTTTTTTAGCATGTAAACCCGCTCTCTTCTCAAATTGCCAGCCATCTGAATGAAGTGCTCACAAAGATCCAATCCCTGTCTCTCTTTATTGGGTTTAGTATGTGACAAGCAGCATGAGCTCTGGTGTCTTTTTCAGTTTCAATCTTACTACTCTGCTTCCTTTGGTGCTTGGTTTTTTGAAACTGAAATGCCTTTTCCTCATTCAGGATACAAAAAAGGAAGAAAATATTTAATCCTGTGAATTCAATATATTGACTTTCAGGACTGTTGTTTTCTTCCATGAATTTAAAAATATGTATATTTGGCAACTCAGTTAACTTTAACATGGTTATGATTAGTATTATTATTACTACTGCTGTATTATTTGCTACTTTCATCCATTCTCTCGCTATATACAACTTGCATAAATTAAAGCCATGATTTTTTGCCTAGTGAATAAAAATAGTTAATATCTCAAAATGCCACCTTCTATTGTTCACAATAATAACTAAGATAAGGTTAGACAAGGTAGAAAACTGAATACTTGGCCAGTATCTAGCTACTACAATGGAGATGAAGAGATAATAAGGGACCCCTACAGATGGAGAGCCGATGTCAGCTTGTGATAGGGGCATGGGTTAGGAAGTGGAGGGATTGAACAAAAAGGAAAGAGGACACATGGACATGGACAACAGTGTGGTAATTGCTAGGGGGAGGAGGTATAAGGGGACAAATCGGTAATGGGAAAAATACAATAAAGTTAAATTAAAAAATAAAATAAAAACACAAGAAGATAACAAAAGATTAGTCCAATGTTAGCTCTTCTGAAGGTAGAGATTGTGTTTCATCTATTTGGCAGATAGGGGAGAGTTAACACACATTTGGTCAGTAAGTATAGAATCATAGTTGACACTTTAATAATGCATTATTTATTTCCTGTTCACTACATTTTATTTCATTTAAAAAAAGGTTGACCAGGATAAGAAATGTCCATCATTGAGAATATATGTTTCTCCAACTCTTATATGCAAAAGCTATTGGTTATTTAGAAATGTAGAAATAAAAACTTCTGTAAGTAAAGAATATAAATTCAGACCTCATTTTGAAACAAAACAAAACAAAACAACAAAACATGAAGTAGAATGAAAGCAGGAAGAAAGGGAGTGGGAGGCCAGGTAGAGAAAATAAACTTTCCAAATTGATTTGGAAAGGAGATCATAAACTGGACAGAAAGCAAGCAGACAAGTCCTGTTGTAGGTGGGCTAACTTGATGGCAATTCCAGAGGAAGGAAGAGCCATGTGCCATTTGCAATAGATGTGTGGAGTCAAACAGTCCTCTGGGAGCTGTAAGGTTAAGGAAATAACTGCATGAGGCAGAGTGGCAACTGGCCTCTTGCTCATTGAACAAATCAGCATGACTAGAGATTTGGAGAATGTTCTGAATTTCACACTATGTTCTTCTAATAGCTGGTAGCTTAGTTTTGTGAGAGCCCAGAGAGCTACTTTCACTGATCATTTATCCAGACAGTTAAGTTTCTTTAATGAAATAACACTATTCCTTTGGGGAAAGAATTTGAGGGAAGGGGATAATCAGGCCGAGGAGCAGCTCCCACTGTGAGAGGTGTTCCCTGTGAGCAGGCTGGCCCTCCACGCAGACTCGAAGCGATTATACTTCCATCATAATGCATGCCTGAGAGGCAAGGATTTTTTAAAACATATTTCTTTTTAAGTCTGCCTAACCCACCCTTCTCCTTTACCTGAATGAATATAATGTAGTTTCAGAAACTGAGAGACTAAAATAATGATGATGACAATGATGATACAAGGATAATATTGTATCTATAAATGCTAATACTATATTATGAAATTTCTTGATGAAAATGAGTATTTCATAATGTTTAATGTAACTAACTATAGATATGACTAGTGTTATTTTCCTACTAGGTAAGAATTTTTACAGTTTTCAGTACATGTTATTTTAATGGCAAATTATTAAATGATTCAGAATACCCCCTCATGTCTCTCGACTTCATTTTTTCTTTAGCATGATAAATGAATTTAGGATCAGACAGTAGATGGTGCTATTATTTCAAAGACTGTGCAGTCCCAAAGACTTTCAGAATTTTTAAAAACTACAGAAATAAGTGAGGGAAGTGTGAAAACTTCACATAGTTTTCTCTTTGCAAACTTATGGAGTGGGGGAGCTGTTATTATGTAGCGACCTATTCTGTCCCTTTTGGGGGGAAAATAACAAAGCTTCCCTTAGTAATTGATAAGTTCTGTCTCCCTGAAAAAAAAAACTATAGCCACATTTAATTTTCTCCTTTGAAACAAACAGACACAGATGCTGTTGCTGTACTGACTGCTATTGCAGACAGAAAGCAATTTGCAGGAGCTCAGCAATGCAGACGACATTAAAATGTAAAACACGTGAATGTGAAGTTTCCTTAAAAATACTGAAAAAAGATTTTTCTAATATAAAGCAATTTATATGTAAAACATCTGTAATCATAAAAGCACCTTAAATACAATATTCAAATGTAAGCAATAAAACCTTGTGTCTGACAATGGTAAATCAACATACTAAAAGCTTGCC
The DNA here is from genome assembly GCA_004027735.1 of Carollia perspicillata. Taxonomy (NCBI): domain Eukaryota; kingdom Metazoa; phylum Chordata; class Mammalia; order Chiroptera; family Phyllostomidae; genus Carollia; species Carollia perspicillata. The sequence continues at coordinate 14,261 of PVKM010032548.1, forward strand.
TCTACTGGTGGCAGATGTTCTGTGAAAGAATTGTTAACAGATGCATACCATAGAGAGGGTTCAGACAGTGGTGACACAAGCTAGGGGCTCACTGGAGCCAAAGCTACACTGTTGGATCATGAAACCTGCAGCTAAAGCACAATTGCTGTCGAGGTTCCTAAGGAGCAACACTCCAAATTGTCTCTTTAAAGACCCATTACTCAAAGATAGTGGCTGTCGATCGGAACCCTCACCTGTGTCTTAGGTTATTCTCATTTTTCATGCCTAGACAAAACACATGGTAATGGGCTTTCTTAAGAGTGATCAACATTCTCTGCATAAATATGCAACTCAGAACACCTAAATTTAAAGAAAAACTTAAACCAAACAACTGGTGATATTGTAAAAGTAACAGCAAACACTGACATTTGAAAATCTAAACAATTAATTGCATCATTTTAAATCTCTATGATTTTTTGCATTTGAGAGCCAGCCATATTTTCAGCCATGCATTTCTAAGAAATTTCAGTCAATTAAATAGTCTCTCAACACTTAATCTCCTAATGGGATAATTTTGCATTAGAAATGTTCTTAAATTTTTAGCAATTCTGCTTTTGGTTGTGTTCCATCAACAAAGCTAGTGTCTCATGCCCCTTGCATGCCCCTTAATTCTGACTGTTATAAAATTGCATGAATAATGTCCAAAATAATTAGTAAGCAATTTTTAGTAGATTCTTTGAAAACAGTTGTTAGAATTGATATTATTTCACATTGAATATTTTTGTTACTGTTATTATCTATATGTGGAAGTTTTAAAGCATATGTCCCTATGACTATGAATAAACTTAGTTTTAAGTCCTAGCTCTAGAAGGCATATTTCTCTCTCTAAATTTTCCTCAGGGACCTAATCTTTCCTGAAATAATCAGCAATCCCCTCGGGGTAGCAGAAGACAATAGCCCACACCTGACTGAAAATCAGAGGGTCCAGACCTTTGGCAGACTGAAGATTACATTTTGACCTAAATTATATCTCAGCTCCTGGGTCTTAAAGCTGGAATGACCTTCTGGCTACTTTCCCATGAAACCAGACAGAGGGAAACTGGAACAGACCTCAGAACTGTGCTCAAGGTCTGAAGAACGATTTATTACACTTACCTCACCTATGACCAATCAGCTGCCAGCGCAATCTTCAACCCCATAACCTATGATGTCTTGCAATTTTGCCCTATGTAATCAGAAACCTACATGCCACCAGGCAGTGGAGTCCTTAGAGCATTAGCTCCCAGTTCTCTAGATTAGCCAATTCTATATTAAACTGTTTTTATTTCTATATTGCAAACTTCTACTCATTAATTTCTTTGGGCCAGTGCACACAGGCAGCCAAATTTGGGGGTCCTGGTAACATTATCATTGAAAGTTGATGTCTATGCCCTTTCCCTTTCAATCTGGGCAATTGCTCTGATATAGTGCAGAAGATATTATGTTCATGACTTTGACTTTGAGACAAGATCATAATGTTACAGAACAGAGCCAAGGGTAGGTACGATGTAGTATTACTGAAACGACCCCCCACTGGGTTCTCCATGCCCACTGCCAGAGGAAAGACATCTCTCAATGCCAGAGATTTGTGAAAAGGAAAGGAAATATTTATTTAAAGCTATACAGACTTAAAGTAGTGACCCAATGTCTTCGTTGAAATATTAAAGTCTTTTAGGATACCCACAGATGCACACAGTCCTTCCTTCTCCCTCTGCCCTAGTCTGGGGCACTGCATCTCAGGAAAAGAAGTAGAAATCTGTGATTCAGCCTCCCAGTACCATCAGCTGTGTTGCCCCCATGATCTCCAGTTAATCCGAAGCCATGTGGCACCTTCTTATGGCCCACCAGCAAGAGTCCTTTCACCCCTTTTCTTCCTGGCAAAGTTTCTCTTGCTTTCTAAGTCACGTGGCAAAAGGGAGCACCCCAAAACCACGTGGTCCTCACTCTCACCAAAGCTGCGTGGCTCCCCATTCTGCTGAAGCTGTGTCTGCCAACATTCCTGTATTCTTCCAAATTTACTGGGCTGCCATTGTGAATCTGGGCAGGCGTGGCCCCATGACAGGGAGCCAATCATCTC
>PVKM010032549.1:0-16348 GCA_004027735.1 Carollia perspicillata
CTCAGATTGCTTTATAGCTCAGGCAGGGTGCCCTAGGCAGAGCACAGGTGGGGGCTGACCTTGGCCTGCGCCACTTGCTAAACACCAGGGCCAGTGCACCTAGGGGACAGCTACCGACCATGTTGGAGCACCACCATCCTGTCTCTTCGCAGCTAATTAATTAGAAAAAAGTTAATTAGAAGCTTGTTCCTTTTGTAAAAACTTCTTAAGGGTGTATGTGTGTGTGTATGTGAGAGACACAGACAGAGACAGAGGAGAGGTGTTCCTGGTGCCTCTCCCTTCTAAAGAGCTGGTGATCCTGGGTCTCAGTACCTACCCAGCCTGCACATGAGGGCATTGCCACATGGTGGTTAAGGTGTGGGCTTTGCTTTCCAAGTCGGGCAGACTGGGTTCAAGCTGAGGCTTTGCCACCTACTAGCAGTGTGACATCGTGCAAGGAATTTCTGAATGGCATTTTTAAAAAAATAGGTGTAGTGATAGTACCTAATTCATACAGTTATTGTGAGGAATAAGTGATAATATATATAAGTGTAAAGTCCTTAGCATGGTGCTTGGCCCATTATAAACAGTAAATCTTAGTGACAGTTTGTGGGCCACCAGTTTACAACTTCTGGTTTCTTTCTCACTTTTCTGTCTCTCTCACCTGGATCTCACCCAGCTTCTCATGGCATATTGTATATTCCTCTTGTGCACAGGGGTCTGTAATGGGCAGGGACTTTTAATAGTTGATTATCTCAGAGCATGCATAGTTTGTGCAGATTTATAATTTTCAATCTCCAAACAGTAGATTAATGTTGTCCTTCAGCAATGACACTGGGTCCTGAGTATTGAGAGAAATGGGAGAGTCACCCAAGTTCTTCCTCTGTTGGTGAACTGGAGATGCTTTGCTGTGTTTGACTTCGAGGTTAATCAAGAGCACAGATGTGTCATTATTGGTCCTATTGCATGAGATGACTCTATAACATGCCATGATAACCTGGAGTGGAGCTCAGGTGGAGAGAGGCAGAGACAGATGCCAACGCCAGACGTTGCAAACTGGTGGTCCACAGATGTATTTGGTTTGGCTTGAGTAGTGTTTGAGGCAGCATCTTAAAATTGGAAAGTCTGTAAATGCTGGTCTTGCCTTCCCAGGTGTCAGCTATTTGCAGAGCTGAATGATGGACCACTCTGCTAGGTGGGGCACAGCCTTCCATTGGGCTGCAGTCCCCACCATGACGACACGTGACAGCTGTCACTTTGCCTTGCACTGTTGTTTTTCTGATAGAGGGGAAATACTCTTTTGTTCCTATGTCTCTACAAAAAGTAAAAGTGCAAATGAAAACCAAAAAGCTATATGTCCTAATGAAAATGAGACCAAGCTTACTTTTGTTGGGCAGGAAAGAATTTCTTGCCCAGTTTCACCCATTTTGCTTACTTGCCTGATCTCTATTTGAGCCTGCAGTCTTCTTCGACAGACATGGAAGAGATGTCATTCTCCAAGTTTATTCTGCCTGACTTTGGCCCTATTCTGTGTAAATGAATGTCTGCCATATATTTATGAAAGTGAAGATTTACTGAATCTTGAACCCTTGTAACTACTGCTCAGAAGCTGATAGAAATCAGTTTCCCAGGAGCACTTTAGCTGCAAAGGAGCACTTTCTCGCCCTGGCACTTGCACAGCTCTTTCACCTGTGGAGGGCAGCCCCATCCTCCAAGTGTTCATCATTTCCCTCTCTGTTGCTCTATAAACATAGTGAGGCAGGTTTCAAACACAGGCCATGAGAACATGTGGTTCTGTGGGTGCCACAGTCTGCCTTTTAGTCTGAACTTGACCCTTAAATGTACTGTAAGTGTGGATGGAAGCTGGGACCAAACTCTTGCCAACAGAAAATTTATAATCTTATGAATGAGTAAACTCCAGCTCTTTGGAGGTTTATTTAGAAAGAACAGTACTGTTAGATTCTGAGTGTGTTTGTTTCAGTGGGGTGGAGTTAGTAATAGCATTTCCTTGTCCAGTAGGAAATCGGTAAATTGCCAAGCCACTGAGATCACTATTGTTGACTTAGATTCAGGAATAAGATTAGGGTAGGAAAGCTGTCGAGTAACCCTGGGGTCAGAATTGGTTGTGATTCTGCTTGTTCTTGGCTGATGAGAAGGCTCTGAGCTGACATCAATTGTACCAGCTCTTAGATGTGTTGCTAAATGATGTATGGCTTTCTGTGGGCTCTTTTCGGAGGCCAGAGTTGGAGGAGATATGGCGGTGGGTACCAGTTTCCCTGGGATAGATGAATAACTATTTTCTGCACTGCCCCTGTAGTGTGAAAGGTGGGGTTCCAGCTTAGAGAAAATTGCAGATCCTTGATCATGATCCTCAAGCTGATCTAGATACAGCCCTAACCAAGGACTGATTCAGAGTGAAAAGGAGGTGCTGTATTTTAAGCAGAATCTTAGGCTTGAGCTCTAGAAAGGATTTTAAGTCATTTGTTCCTTTTCTCATCTGGAGCTCTTTGCAGATTTTCTAGAATTGGCTAAGGATTCCTTCTTTGTTCATATCAATTATTAGGTGTTAATTCCAAAAGGGGGAAAGAGGGGACTCTGATGTTTCACTCAGGAGGAAAAAGGAAATGGCTGTTATGTCAGAGCCTGTGTGTCACTTTAGCCTTTGGCCTGGCCTCTGTGGCAGGGGTGTGATTTTCAGGGGTGTGATTTTCAGGGCTGCTTTTGAGTATTTTGGGGGTGAGGTCATGAGTATGAGAAGGGCCTGTGGTTCTTTATTTTCCTTTTAAAACTATACACACCTGCCCATCTCCCTCCATAGTTTTTACCCTGCTCCACACTTGCCATCCTGCCTCTCTCCTCTTCAGGCCCCATTTGCCCCTGTGATAACTGATTTTGGGAGCATTTACTACATATCTGACACTCTGAAATGCCTTACACATCTTTCATTTTACCTTCATGACAACCCCATGAGGGTAGGCTCTCTCACTATGTACATTTTGAAGAAGAATAGCATAGTAAAATAACTTGTCTCCTAGGCTAACACAGCAAGGAAACACTAGAATTAGCATAGCTGGTGAGTCTGAGTTATTTAAAAACATTCTTTTATTGAGGTATAATCACAATAAGATGCCCAGACCTAAAGTCTGTATCTTAATGACCACATGCGCATGCACACACAGTGCCTGTGCAACACCCAGGTCAAGTTTCTGTCGCCCTGACAGTTTTCCTTGTGTCCACGCCCCATTCATTTCCCATACCCCGTCCCCAAGACAGAATTACTGTTTCGATGTCTGTCACTGTGGATGCCAGTATTTGAACACCCTGTGAATGGAATCACACCATTTGTAGTCTTTTATGTCAAGCTTCTTTCCCTCATTATTATGTCTATGAGATTCATTCATCTTGTATGTAGCAGTAGTTGGTTCTTTTTTATTGTTGTGTGACATTCCATTGTTTAAATATTCAACAGTTTATTCTCTTCTTGATGGATATTAGGTATTTTGTTGTTGCAGATTTTGGCCATAGTGCATAAAACTCTGAGCGTTCTTGAATATGTCTTTTGGTGGGCATACACTTGCATCTCTCTTGGGTGTATATCTGGAGGTAGAATTGCTAGGTCACAGAGTTGGGGGTATGTTTAGTTTTGTTTGGTTTTATCATCTTACTCTCCTACCAGAATGTGTGAGAGTTCGGGTGGCTCTACACCTTGTCAGGACTTGGTATTTATTGGTGGTCTTCGAATGAGCTCCGTTAAGGAAGATGTTTATTATATTTCATTGTGGTTTTTGTTGTAGTTCCTTGATGAGTCATCATGTTGAACCCAATTTCTTATGCTTGTCAACCATTTATTTGTCCTCTTTTATGAAGTGGCTATTCAAGTCTTTTATCTATTTTATTGAGTTGTTCATTTTTATTACTTATTTGTTGACATTCTTTACATATTCTGGACAAGAGACTTACTGGAGATATGAATTACAAGTATCTTGTCTTACTCTGTAGTAAGTACTTTTCCCTCTCTTAATGGTATCCTTTGGTGGATGGAAGTTCCTCATTTTGGTGAAATCCAATTTATCCATATTTTTTCTTTATGATTAGTGCTTTTTGTGTTCTTTTGAAAAATGCTGTGCCTGTCCATCTCTTGGGCATTTTGAGGCAGAAAAAAACGTGGGGAAGGAGCCACTGCTGTAGAAAATAAGGACAGGCAGTCAAACCGGACACTGTTGACTCCTTGGTTTTGGGTTGGCCTGGAGTGGTGTTCTGAGCCCTTGCACTTACGAAGCACTCTAGGTTCCCGGAGCCGTTTGTTGTTTGAACTCATCTGATCACGTGCAGGAGCTCCCTGAAGCACTTACATGAGGACCTAGTCCGTTCTGACAGCAGAGGACCTGGGCGGCCAGTGTGAGCTTTTTGGTGGCCGCGGCACATTTGCATCTGCCGTGGCCTGTGTGCGGCACTACACTGCTGGGCTCAGATCCTGACTCTAACTGTGGACAGTGTACTCAGCTGTTTGAGCCTGGGTTTGCTCATCTACCGAGTGGGATAATGAGAGTACACCTATCTTAGGACATTGTTGTGAAGATTAAATGAATTGATTTATATATAGTGCTTAGTATGGCATCTGGCACATAGTGCTAGATTTTTATTGTCGTTCTTATTTTATTATGGTGTTTGATAGGATCACAGCTCTTTGTAGAAATAGAAAGAGTTCTGACCATTGACTTCATTTCTCTTTCATTGTGTTATATTTTTTCTTCTTCATTCCACAACCTATACTCCTAGTGAGTTCTCTCCTTTCTCTCTCTCTCTCCACTCTTGTCATGAACACTCAGATGCATTTCAAACACAAAGTAAATTCACACCACATATGGATGTGCACTATCTTACAGGGACTGACACGGAAAGTGTAGAGTCACTGAGAGTTTTGCTCCTTTATTTTGTTTTAAGGAATGGTGGCTGATGAGGGCAAAAGGAGGGAAAATATGGAGAGAAAGTTATTGCTTGATTACAAAATAAAGAAAGTTGACCCATTTCCTTGGTTGTAGGAAATCCAACTGGCTCAGCCTTCACCATCTCTGAGTTTGTCAGAGCTTCCTCTTTGTGGCCCTGAGTGGAAATTTCACACCGTGTGCCATGAAGTTAGTGTGACATTTGTGAGGTCCCTGAGATCTTGGTATGCTAGGCAACTATTGTGGTCTCACTGTTTGCTGGTGAGTACCTAGCAGGAAGTGACTTAGAGAACATTGTCTACGTGACTCCATTGTAGAGAGGAGGGTGTCTTTGCTCTCCAGGGCAGGGAGAACAGGAAGGAAAAGGTGGGGGTGGGTGGGCAGCCAATGGCAGTGGGTCTCAGACTGAACTGTGCATCAGGATTACCTGGGGGGTTGGTTAAAATCCAAGGTTGCAGGCCCAGCTCAGAAGTTCAGATTCAGTAAGGTGGGGTTGGGCTGGGAACCTCAATTTTAAGGGCATGCCTGATTCTGAAGTCTGTGGTCCAGGCACACTTTAAGCAACACTCACAGGACTTGAGAGTTCTGTACTGGACAGTAGCTTTGCAGCCTTTCATTTAATTTGAGAGCCTAAAGGCTTTGTGCTCAGCTCTTTGAAAGGTGGAAGGGCAGAATCAATTCACTGTGTCCTCAAACCGTAGTGTCATCTCTGTGGAGTGGTGGCTGCTGGCACTCTGCAGACACCCAGTGGGTCTGGCACACTGAGTGGGGTGATGGTGGGAAATGGGCTGTAGGGGTCTGAGAGTCCGAGAATGAGGATGTCTGAGAGGAGGAGGGAGCACCCTGGCAGGTGCTGGTGGAGAGAGAAGTTATTATATCTTCCAAGTCAAGTTTTTGTTAGGGTGCCAACGCCCACTGTGGCCTTCATAGGAATGGCCACCTCTCAGGACTGTCTGTCCTATCACCTGCATCTCATGCTCCATGTACCATCTCATCCATCCACTTGCCCACCCCTTCTGCCCACATACACCCCTGGCCCCCACCCCTGCCACTCCTCCCTTTCTCTCTCTCTCTCTCTCTTACACATTCTCTCCCTCACACACACCCACACTGCTGTTCACAGCCTCACACATTCATACTCTCACAACAGTGCACCTCAATTCCCCTACCCCTCTGTACTTAAATGTTCATATTTTTAAAACTTTTTTCTTAAGAGATATTGAGGATTAATCAAGGAAAAGAAGCATATGTGATATTTAAAATATGTTCCACATGAATAGGTCTAGCGTGAGAATGAGCCAGGAGCAGTGACTGTGGGTGGGTTGAAGGAACAGGCTCGGTGCTTGTGGGGCTCCACTCGGGTACTCAAGGCACAGCGGAGCCCCGTGCGTCTCGGTTGTGCTGCGCGGTGGTCCTCGGCACTGCTGTGGACTCGGATGGTAACAGGGTTTAATTCTTTCACCGTGCCCTTCTTCCTTCCTTTTAGGCTTTCTCAAACTTTAAAGGTGAGGGTTTACCTAAGCAGTTCTTAACTTTTTGAGGACTGCAGTCTTTTTCGATGATCTGATAGTTTGAATTGCTTTTACAGAAAAATATGTAGATGTTTTAGAGGGGAAGGTGGTTTGTGGATTCTCCGGGACCCATCTGTGGACCCTAAGTAAAGAACTCCTTTGATGAGCACAGCCTTCTCACAGGTTCCTTTTTATGGTGCAAGTCTCTCCTCCTGGAGTGCCATCTGTAATGGGGAATTCAGCAAACATCATTTGATACCGCCTGTGTGCTTTCTGGAGGGTTTGTGCTCAATTTGAAAGGGCAAGCAGATTTCACTGAGAGGGTGAAAGAGCAAACGCATGTAAAGAACTTAGCACCTGATATGGCACGTATTCACTTAAAGAATACTGTACATTCAATATAATCATAATCACAAGGCCAGTTACCTCCACAGAACTGCTCCATCTCAAAGGCAGTTTAGAAGCATTGGACTAGCTCTTAGACTAGAAGCACTCCAGCTTGGATGTCTTGCCTTCTTTTATCTCAAGTCCATTCACTTCAATACATATTTATTGCACTCCTACTGTGAGTAAAACACTCTATTAAGCATTTTGGAGAACAGGAATGAACAAGATCTCAAGAAATAAACAAGGTCTAAAGGCATCACTTCAATGATCTTATTTTCCTTATCAGTAAGTAGAGTCACATCTTCTGTATTTCTTCCTACCTCCCTGGGGCTTACTGAGCTTATTGAGAGGGACTTACTGAGAGGGACTTGGGACCATGCCTTTGCTTTCTGAGAGTGGAAGATGATGGCTCAGAAAAGCCAAGGGGGCTGCCTCTCTTTGTAGTTATCCCTAGGGACCTCTCCTTCTGTGCCATGGGTGCTTCTTTAAGGTTCACCTTCGTCAGGATCTCTCTACCTGGGTTCATATCCGTGTCTTTCTTTCTCTGCAGGCCAGGGGTTATCACTATGCAGGCACTGTCAGAAGAGGACCGGAGGCTCTGGATGGAGGCCATGGATGGCCGGGAACCTGTAAGTACAATTCAGGGAAGTAGAGGAATAAAGGTCCTGAGTTGTATGTTGCTTCCCTATGTGGTGATTCTTGCTGGTGCTCCAAAGTCTTGGGGGTCTGAAGACCAATGTACTGGAGTGAGTTCTGTTTTTTTCTTTAATTCCCGGGCTGATGTTTGCAGATATTGATCTTGCTTCTGTGTGGATGCCATCCCTGTGCTTCCGCCTTTATTTCTAAGGTGTCGGTTCTGCATGACACTGTACTAGAACTCCCCCTTTGCTGAGACAATTGTAGCACCCCTAAGACTCTTAGAGGAGCCAGCGTCTAGTTGCGCTTAGTGAATATTTATTCATGTTTCCATGAAGTAGGATGCAAAACATTATTTCAGTCCCATTTTAATGGGATAAAAGTGTATACAGATTATGCAATATATTTTTCACCCCCTTCTAGTTCAGCCTCTCTTTGCCGTAGCAGCCCACATCCTGTTATACACAGTAAGATTATACACAGTGAGATTATTAGGGCTGATGGAAGGGGTTTAGTCTGGCAGTGTGATCCATACTCCCATTTCAGAGATGCTGGCCTCTGCTGGGTGATGTAATCTTGTGGTTTTCCTGCATCTTGTGACATGTAAAACCACGCAAGAGCTCTGGGGAAGTCCTTCGAGTCATGATGCCAAAGATACCACCTCCAGAGTTCAGCAAATCGCAAGGTTGCAGAAATCCTAAGAGGGCAGTTTAACCATGTCCCACAAGTAAAAGATAAACAGAATTCACACTGTCAGAGGGCCAGTAATTGTTACTTGCAAAAGCACTATCCAAAGGGGGAGATGTGTGCGAGGGACATCAGGCCAAGGCCTTCATTGACTGTAGAACTCTCTGTGTCAAGCTGGGTGTCCAGTAGAGATGAGTCCAGTTCATTCGTGTGTTTTTTTCTCAGCCCACTGTGGTTTGGTGGTCTGTATTGATTAATGGACCTTCCTACTCAGTTGTTTTTCTGTACAAATAATGGAACTCAGTTCAATCAACTAAGCATAGACAAATAACAAGTGTTTGCCTAACGTCTAATGATAGCACAATTTAAAGAATTATTTAAACATTTTGACACAGTTTGCTAAACTCTAATTAAATATTTAATCTGGATTCTTCTCCTGGGCTAAAATATAAGATAATTCTTATTTCCCTCAATATGTTGTTACTGATAGAAACTTTCTCAAAAGCAGATACATGTTTCTACCTTCAGGGCTTCGTGGGCACAATAGCTGCTTGATTTCAGAGGCCTTTGAAAGCAGTTTCCTAAGTAGTCCTTCGTCTTTGCCATTATCACCTATCGTTAGAGGAGCACTTTTTTTGGGCGTAAGACACATCTCTTTGATTTGGCATATCTCTTAAACCATTTATTTCTCTTAGTTCTGTACCATTTCATAGGTGAGGAAACTGAGGTTAAGTCACTTGCCCCAACTTATACAGATATAAGTAGCTATATTAGTAGGATATAGGCTAAGTTGCCATAGCAAAGAGATTTTGAAGTACAGTGGCTTAAATAAGATGGAAGTTTATTTCATCCTCAGTGCCCAGAAGTGAGCAGTCCATGCTTGTCAGGGTCATCCTCAACCATGGCTGCCCAGGTCATTCTAGTCATTGCCGTTTTCCAACCAGATAACGGAGATGAAAATGCCCAAGACCCAGAAGTTGCACACACCACTTTCATTGGACCATGCATAATCATATGGCCACATCTGTCTGCAGAGGAGGATGAGAAATCTAAGCTATGCATAAGCAGCCATGGGCCCAGCCAGTCCCCAGGCATACTAACACTTCAAGGGAGAAGAAGAGAAAGCATACAGTGGTGGGGTGGTTAATAGTCTTCACCACAGTGGCAAGGATAGAATTTGAACCCATGTCTAGCCCTAGACATAATCGATTTTTATGTTTAGTAAAGATAACATGTTAAATTTCCTTCCAAGAAACCTTAGTTAATTTTTACAATACTTTCTCTGACTCCTTTGAATTATTTTTGAACTTGTAGGGGAGGAAATACCCAAGAAGAAAAATCCTGTCAGGGCATACTATTGTTACTGTGGATAAAGAACCCAGTACTTTTGATGCGTTTTTCTTTTTTGTTTGTTTTGTTTTTTGTCTCCAGTAAGCTGAAGTTTTAAAGCTGCTTTACCAACTCCATTTTGGGCCTGTCTTTCCTTCCTCTCCCCACCGCTTGATATTTGTTCTCTGTCAGTATGGAATTGGTCTTCTTACTAATCACGTCAGTTTTCCTATAGATTAACATCTGGCTTCTGCAGATGGAAAGCTGTGTAGTTGAAAGAAACATTTTCTTGCTCCACAATGTACACATTAAAACAAGTTTAAACACAAAATAGTTGTTTCTAAACATAATATATCACTATTTTCTCACAAGAGCGTATAGCTTGCATTCAAAACTATACCTCTGTGTGCTTTCTAGTTTCCTAAAGAGAGAGATAAATACAGAGAAATGATGATTGTGTAATTGGTGGGAATATTAGGCTTAATTTTGTATCCCATCGCCAGGAGCCTGTAGGGAACATAACTGGTGATACACACTTAGTAGACAATTAGCAGCGCCAGTTTTAATCACCGTCTCCCTAATTAGCTAAATTTGTTCTCTTGGGAGTTTTGGCTTCGGTAAGGGAACAGACATCTTTTTCTCTAGCTGGTCTAAGGGTGTTCGCCTCAATTTAGGGAGACGTTAATGGTGGCACCTACCCTTGTTTTTTACTTCTACCCCAGTTGATCTGTGCTTGGTTATTCAGTGTTGGATTGGGGAGTGATTTTGGTTTCCACCCTTTTTGTTCTTTCATTGTTCAAGAACACCTCAGGATGGTTGTTGATTAAAAAAACCTTAATGAACCCCAAATCGGTTGATTTTACAGTGACATTCTAGTCTGAAGAAATGTCAAAATGTCTTTATGGTATTGATGGATAGATGGTGTAGGAAGAAATTAGAGCTGTGTTACCTGAAATGAGCATTATGGATTTTATCTGTGTGGTGAATTTGAATTCAAATGATGGAAACTCAGGTCAAACTTGTGTAGGAAAAAGCTGGATTGATGGACTTACATAACTGGGAAATATTGGAGCCTGCCAGTTCTGGCCCATTTGAATATCATGTTTGGTGTTAGTTTCTTCTTTTGTGTTGACTTTATTTCCAGCTCTTTCTTTCCATGTTATGGTGGTATGCTTCTAACTGTTTCAGGCTTACATCTTGTTATCAAGAACAGGGAAACTCTTTTTATAAGGGGCCAGATAGTAAATGTTTTAGGTTTTGCAGCTATTCAACTTTGTTATTGTAGCTCAGAAGCAGCCATGGATAATATGTGAATGAATGGGCATGGCTATGTTTTAATAAAACTTAGTTTACAGAACCAGGTAGAAAGCTAGATTTTAGTCACTGGCCATTGTTTGTTGATCTCTGATTTGTAAGTCAAGTGCAAAGAGAGTTTGTATAATTCCAGAGTCATCTCATATTTGAATTGAACTGAATACTTGGACTAGAGGATGGATAGACGAATTAACCATACCTGCTTTACTTGCTCACTGCACTAGTGCTTCCTAAGTGGCAGGGAAAGGTTGATTTCCCCTGAGGGAAAACCAAGGCATTGCTACATGAGGAAGGGGGTTAGACACTAGGTGGGCAAAAATCACACCGTTTCTCCCTACTCTGATACCTAAATTTTATTACATTTTATATTCAAAGAGCTTACTCTTCAATGCTTGGCCAAGAGTGGGAACTATGCAAATTTTCATGAACATCATACTTAATGGTAAAAAAACTGAATGCTTTCCCCCTAAGAAGAGGAATAGGCAAAGATGTTCTTATAACTCTTATCCACCATAGTACTGGAATTCCTAGCCATGTGCATTAGAGAAAGAAAATAAAATAAAAGGCATATAGATGTGAGTCTATAACTATACAAAAACCTCAACAAGCTACCAAGCTACCTAGTCAGATAAAGCTATGAAATGATTCTGCTGGATTTTCTTCATTTTCTCTTAAGTCTGGGTTGGTAAGCTATAGAATCACTATTCCAGCAGCATAAGCTTTCGTTTTAATCTTCTGTGGCCATTGTCTAAGGCTTGGGAATACATGACTTTCCATATTATATTGGTCATGGCAACCTTTGTTCAAGGTGCATAAATATTATAGCTAAGAGAAATTTTAGAGATAGCAGATTTTCTTTTGTCAGTTCCTAATAACTAAATTTCAATTTCTTTTTCTCTTCACACATTACTAGTAAGCATATTTGCTAAAAGCAAGCAGATTAAAATCACTACCAGGCCCCGCCCCCATCATTGCCGGCTCGTACACACTCAACCTGAAGTATTCTCTCTCCACTATGGAGAGATGACTCAGCAAGTCAGTGAGACTAACAGGGAACCTGGAACCTCAGAGCTAGGGCCAGCCTCTGTAAACTGTGTTCCCATGTAGTCCTTTGGCTGTGTTTAGTGGTACCTGTCTGGAAATGTTTCTGTTACTTCATACTTTCAGAGGTTTTAGTTTTCCTTCACATCCCAAGGATTCCTTAGTGAAATTAACTATTTCTTCACTTTGAGCCAGTACTTGAGTTTCTTCTGACAGCCAGAAGGTTAGAAGATTGGCAGATGCCAGAATTATGTGAGTTAAATCAGGAAGAAACAGATGGCATATATAGCAAAGATTACATGTAAATCCACGTACTAGTTTGAAACCATGAAACTGCCACATTTGTAAGTCAAAAGTAGCCAGATGCTGGTGGTTTCATATGGCTCCATCTCCTAGCTGGGGAACAGAAAGGAGCCCATATGTAGGCTAGTATTACACTCTTATTTATATGAGAGGAAGCACTGCCTAAAAAGGCCAGTCAGTTGCTCATCTTGGGTAGCTAATCCAGGTCTCCTGGCTTCTAGCTCTGTGCTGTTTTACTACAACCGATACACTGCTGAATTATTAGGAAGCCATAGTTAAATGGTATGTACCCTCGCTTTTAAATGGAGGTACCCCATTGTAGCTACTGCAGTGGAAGAAGGGAAAAGGAAGGGGAAACGAAGGAAAAACCACTCCTAGTAGGAGGACAAGACAGTATGGCTTCCTTCTGCTCACCTCCATTTAAAGAAATGTTCTGTTTTAGTCTCTGTGGACTTTGAGACTGAAAAAGTGAGCCCCTCTCTTACCTTTCTCTGCTGTGCCTGAACTCTAGACCCAAGATCTTTAAGAACTCCCGAGAATAAATGGGCAGTTGCATTGCATCTTATGTCCTGCACCGGATGTGTGAAAGCATGAGTTGTTAGAGTATGTAAAGAAAACAAGTAAGAATGATTACTCTTCAGCCCAGGATCAGAGGCAGAATGTCATAGTGGTAAGAATGTGGGCTCAGGCAGCCTGAGTTTGATTCCCTACTCACCACTAATGGCTCTCTAACACTGAAACATGACCTAGTCTCTCTGGGCATGTTTCTTTGCCTGCAAAATGGGAATGATGATAATAATATAAGATTGTTGTGTAAGGATCAACATATATGTATCGTGCTTAGCACAGTGTATATGGTGAAGTGCTTATTAAAAGTTAGTTCTTACTGTCGTCTTTTTGGAGAAGAAGGGCATCCCTGGATTCTCTCTCTACCTCCATTTCTAAATTACTCCACTCATTTCAGCACAGAGTTTATTTAAAGCTGCCTTGCTGGAACTCACCAGAGTGCGGAGAAGAGACTGCTTTCTCTAGTATGGAAAATGTGATTTCATTTAGCTGTCAGTCAGAACTTGTAGGCAATGGGTGGAGGGGCAGGAAGTAGTCTTCAGCCTCCTTCCCTGTGACAGCCCCCGCCTGGCGGTTTATAATCCCAGCTGTGTGGTAAAATAAGTGATCGAATGAGTTTGCTTGGTTAAGGAGGTGTGGAATTGCTGTGCTCTTGTGTGTTGAGGCAGGCCGTGCTTCTTTATCAGTGGAATGATGATTTGGAAGAACAGTTCTTCCCATTTTGTGAAAGCTCTCTTCGTAATGCCATGTAGTGTGAACTGACGGTGAGTCTGAAAGTAAGGCCCCCAATTTGTTTTCTATTTCTCCACCTCCCATGCCTTGGCCCCAAGCTGCTGGGAAATTGGATTATACCTCCATATTATTTTGTTTGTGTTTCTTTGTGTGCTTATTTCTATTCATGTATATACAGAAATAAATTCTATTTTGTAGAATTTTTGACACTATAGTTTTATTCTAGGTCATTAAACCTTTACTCTTTGACATCTAGGTTGTTTTCAGCTTTTCATTACATGATTACAAACAATGATGTAATGAAAATCCCTGTATGCACTTTATTGTCTATTTATTTTATTGGTGATGCATACCAAATGGAATTGCATGTTGAATGGTATGCACATTTAATATTTTAATAGATATTGACAAATTACTCTCTCCACAAAAATGTACCAACTTATGCTTCCTCCAATCAGTTATGAGGAAGCCTATTTTCTCCACACTTTTGCTAACACTGCATATTATGGTGTGTATGGGAATCTGATGGTGGAAAATTGTATCTTGTTTTCACTTGCATTTCTCAAATTACTAACTAGATTGTAAATCTTTTCTAATGTTTCTCAGCCATTTGTATTTCTCCTTTTTTTAATACAGTAATATTCTAGCCACAGTCCCTGCTGTCAGGTTTGGAGTGGGTGACTAATCAAGGGCACTCCTCCCCTAGTCGGGCGGCTGCTCTCCTAGTTCATTGGGCTCAATGGTCCGAATGGGAACCGAAGGATCCTCTGTACCTCTTGTTCTCACAATAGTCTGCAGCCTGTTGGACTTCCCCAGCTGCTACCAATGCCCTTCTTACTCCTAAGTAAAAAATGCCCCCGTATTTCTCAGCTATACAGGAGCTGTAGTTTCTAGCAGCTGCAAGGGTTCCAAGCCCAAGAACCCCAAGATAGGTATGTCCCGCCACCTGGCTGGTGTGCCCTTCCAGCCCTTCTACCCATGGTTCCGTCTCAGAGCAAAGACAGAAGATTCCTGTCGATCTCTCTGCTTATTTCAGAGGGCAGTTCTTGTCCCGTCCCTACCTATATTGTTAATCTTCTACCTACATACAATCACCTACGTACAATTTCAGGTTTTCTGGAAGTTCCTTATCCTGTGTTTGTGGCCTAGCTTAACTACTGCTGAACCTCTGAAGAAGTCGGCATGAGCTAGGCTTTAACCCTGAAGGTTTCTGTTGCCAATTTGAGTCAGAATTAAGGTAAAATTAAGAGTTCCCTACTTTGTTTCCTCTGTCTGGAAGATGATATTTTTTAAAGTAAAGAATTTATCAGAGACTCTATTGTGTGTATATGTGTTACTTTTTTAACTTTGCATTTTGAAATCATGTCAGAGTTATAAAAATGTTGCAAAACTGAAAGAATTCCAGACTTCTGGCCAAGATGGAGGCATGGGTGGAAACACCGTACCTCCTCTCACAAGCAAGATTAAGGACAACAAATATTTATAAACAATAACACAACCAGAACACAGAAAATTGAACTACGAAAGTCTGACAAACATTCAACCAGACCGGTAAGAGGGGCGGAATCGGCAGCCGGCGGAGAGGGAAAGCGGCAGGAAAACGTGGTGGCTACCAGGCTTGGGAGCACTGGGCGGTGTAGGTGGCGTGGAGCTTGCAGACCACAGACGTGGGGAGGAGACGAGCAGAGCATGCGGGGCACGCAGGGCAGTTGGCTAACCGTGGGCACACAATCGCGTGCAGATAAACTAGGCAAGAGCGGGCAGTGAGACGGACCGCACTGCGCAGGGCCCCAGCGACAGGCAATAAAGCCTAAAAACACGGATTGAAAAGGTGCCGGGAGAGGCTCCCAGCCTCACAGGAGAGGTCGCCGGGGAGACCCGCGAGGTCCCGGAGTGTGCATAGGCCCTCCCACCTGGGAACCAGTGCCGGGGGGCCCAGTTTGCTTGTGGGAGGCAGCAGAGGGGACACAAAGCCCAGAGAGCTGGGAACAGGCGCCATTGTTTCCTCTCTGACCCCGCCCCCATAGACAGCCTCGCAACCCTGCAACTGGGTTGACCTGCCCTGGTGAACACCTAAGGCTCCGCTGCTCATACAAAACAGGTGCCACCTGACCAAAAATGACTCAAACAGAAGAATGGCTCAGAGCCCCAGAGACAATACTTTTAAGCAAGCAAGAGATAGCCAACCTATCAGGTGCACAGTTCAAAGCACTGCTACTCAGGATGCTCACAGATTTGGTTGATTTTGGTTGCAAATTAGATGAAAAAATGAAGGCGTTCATAAGTGAAATGAAGGAAAATGCACAGGGAACCAGTTGTGATGGGAAGAAAACTGGGACTCAAATCAGTGGAGGGGACCAGAAGAAAGAAACAAACAACCAAGCAGAAAAGAATGAAGAAACTAGAATTCAAAAAAATGAGGAGAGGCTTAGGAACCTCCAGGACATCTTTAAATGTTCCAACATCCGAATTATAGGAGTACCAGAAGGGGAAGGGGAAGAGCAACAGATGGAAAACTTATTTGAACAAATAGTAAAGGAGAACTTCCCCAATCTGGCAAAGAAAACAGACTTCCAGGAAGTCCAGGAAGCTCAGAGAGTCCCAAAGAAGTTGGATCCAAGGAGGAACACACCAAGGCACATCACAGTTACATTAGCCAAGATTAAAATGAAGGAGAGAATTCTAGAAGCAGCAAGAAATAAGGGGATGGTTACCTACAAAGGAGTTCCCATCAGACTGTCAGCTGATTTCTCAAAAGAGACCTTACAGGCAAGAAGGGGCTGTAAAGAAGTATTCCAAGTCCTGAAAGGCAGGCACCTGCATCCAACACTGCTCTATCCAGCAAAACTTTCATTCAGAATGGATGGGCAGATAAAGTGCTTCTCAGATAAGATCAAGTTCAAGGAGTTCATCATC
>PVKM010032550.1:0-16351 GCA_004027735.1 Carollia perspicillata
CATTCCTCTGTTTCCCTCATATGTGGTAATCAAAAAATTATTGGGCAGGCAAAGGTAATTCATCCACTTGCCAGACCAAAAGAGCAATTCAGTCTTTTAGAAAATATTAAAGATGGATTAAACTGTCTACCCCTACTTTGCTTTAATGTGCCTTTGTCTCAGAGTTACAGATCTAAAATGGAACTCTTAATCATTTATACAAGCAAAAAACGGGCTTCTTTAATTTTTTTAAAAGGCATAATTAAGATAATATCTGTCTCATTTTTCCTTTAGACTTGACAGTCAGTAACATTCAAACAAAACCATTGTATCTACTGTATTTCAGTATCTTTTTTGGTTATTTACTCTTAAAACCTATTTACATTTATGGAATCAATATCACTCCTAATACTAATAAACACACCTTTGAGTCACAGTGCATTATGTACATATGTACATTTTACAATATATTTCAACCTCTCATGGAGGGAAGAAGGACATCACAGGGGAAAAGTATTTGAAGTCAGACAGAGCTAGATTCAAATCCTAGTTCTGCTGTGAATTTCACTTCCATCAATCCACAGAGTTCAAATAAGAACATCTACCTTCAGAGATTTAGAGAAGAGAAGCACCTTAGTGTTCTATTGCTGCTGAAACACACTTAATGGCTGAAAACAACACCGACTTATTATGTCTGTCAGAGAATTCAGGCACAGTGTGGTTCAACCAGATTTCTCTGCGCTTCATGTCTCAAGACTGAACTCAAGGTGTCAGCAGGGCCGTCCATGTTCCTTTCCAGAGACTCTGGGGAAGTCTGCTTTCAAGCTTAATCAGGTCGTTGGCAGAATTCAGTTCCCTGTGGCTGCAGGATAGGGCCCCACACCCACACTGGCTGGGGGCCTCTCTGCATCCGTTCTTGCACAAAGCCTCCTCCGTTTCAGAACCAGCAACAGCATGTGAAATTCTTCTTCCACTTGGAATCTCTCTGACTTCCACTTCTGCTGCATCTTTCCAACTCTGGCCACAGAAAATTCTTGGCTCTTAAGGGTTCATATAATTATATTTGGCTCATCTAGATAATCCAGGATAATCTTCCTATTTTAAGGTCAAGAACCTTAATTATATTGGCAAATTCCCTTTCGCCACGTAACATAACATTCCCACATTCCAGGGATCAGTGTCTGGACATTTTTTTTGTGGGGGTCCATTCTAGCTACCACAATAAGCCAACTAAAGACAATGTCTTTTTTTCGAAACATTAAAAGCATTTGAAAATAGTAAAACCTCAACATTTGCCACATTAAGGAGGATGATGATGGTTTGTTGAGCTGTTACTTGAATCTTCTGAACCTCAGTCTCCTTTTTTGTAAAATTAAGATTGTATTAGCCACCACACTTAATGTTGTTGGAGAACCAGATGAGATACTAAAGAACCTGGTGGCACATTTGGTACATACCAGGCACCTGCTGACTGCTAATTCCTATGAAAGAGGCCATGAGCTGGTCATTGAAGTCTTCCACAGTAAATTGTGCCCTTCAGCCTCCCCGATGAAGTAATGTGTGCCCCACGCATGCCAGGCCCATGAACCACTTCAGGCATGGGTCTTCCTACTTTTCCCTCAATCATAATGGCATGGCCGAGAGAGATTTTTGGAAGAGATCAGCTTGGGTTCCTGAATAATTCTTTGGAGCCAAAAGGAACCATCCTCTTTGGGCTGTTATGTAAGCAAGTGACAAAGTTTTATTTCCGTTGGAAAATATTTTGAATTTTTTCATCTCAGTTTGCTTACTCCAATTCTTTCATCTTTCTCATTTTAGCTTTATCACAAGCCTTTGCTACATACATTTTACACTTGAGATGATCATGACCCTCACAGGTTAAGGGAGTGAGCACCACACTGTAGTCCAGGCATCTTCATTACATCACGCTCAATCCTCTTTACTAAAACTGCATGTTAGACGTTCCTGTCTCAGGATGCTCTTCAGTCTCTCCTGGTATCATCAGCCACATGGAGCAGAGGAGTGTGGAGAATCTCTGAAGTGCCATGAGGTTGTTCTCCAGTTATTACAAAGACTTTTGGTGTGTGCAGATACACAGCCTTGATTCCTGTCAATCGGTTTAGTTAAAAGGGGAGAAGCTTGAAAGAGAACACTGAGAAAGAACTTTGTTGTTTCTTAAGGGATGACCTTCGTAGTGGTATTTTTCCCAGGGTTGGTTCTTTGTCACCCTAACCCACGGGAGGAAGATAAATAATACCTCCCAGTTTGTTGACAGTAACTTCATAGATCAGAAAAGGCTATGGATGTAGGTCAGACCAAAAATATATAGTGGTGAGTACTGGCTATGATGCTGGACTGGCCAGTGTTTGTCAGTGGGGATTGCAGCCCGTCTAGCCAGGTGGTCACCAAGACCAAAAAGAGAAATGCAAACAGTGTGGTTATGGTCCTGTGGTTATGTTGCAAAGGGGTCCTCAGAGGACCAAGAAGCCATGGATCCTATCCTGTGGAGCAACAGTTTCCAACCACTTTTCAGTCTGACCTACAGTAAGAAATGCATTCTACATGCACGTCCAAATACATGTGAGCAGGAACACATACAGACATTTGTATGAAACTGGAACATGTTTTTCAAAACAATATTTATACTTATTATTCTGATATAAAAATGCTCCTCTAAATTGGTTTTATGACCTATTGAGTTGTGCCCCACAGTGTGAAAAAGATTTTTTAAAAGAAGATTCTAGCTAGTCATCTCAAAAGGCTTATAGATAGTTAGCTTTATGAAACCAAAGTCCTTCTGGGAGGAGCTTCCATTTCTTTGCCTGTACCTTTGAGATGCAAACACCTGGTCTTTTTCATGAACTCTTATCTGGGCCATCTTTTAAAATACAAGTTTCTGGGGGGTAATTCTTTTCAAAAATGGGAAAACCTTAGCCATCTAAGCAGATAGAATTTAACTTATTTCTTTAAGAAGAAGAAGAAGAAGAAGAAGAAGAAGATTCTAGAAACCCAAAGAGTATGTACTGGGTGTATGTCAAGCAGAAAAAATAAGAAAATAATTCCAGGACAAACTGAGAGGTAGAGACCAGAAGAAAACTATACAGGCAGCAACAGCTAAAGATAAAAGAGGTTTTTTTACTGTAAAAAAATGTTCAGTCTGTGATAGTCTAGCAAAATATTAGAGCCTGAGTATCTATAAATATATATATATAACCAGAAGAAAAACCAAAGGTGTGAAGGACAAAGACAAAGAAACAAGCCTGGGACCTTCTTAGAGTCTTTCGAGTGTGAGTAGAAACAAGTATTGAGGATATGCAATGAGACACAAACACACGACCCCCCTCCACACACCATATGACTGTGCACCCAAGTTGGTTGCTTAAGAAACCATACACAGGTATTTCGGTTGTCACTAGCAACTTTTTGTTTGCACAAGGACAACAGTTAAAACACCTTAGAAATGTTAAAGCAAACATACCTGGATCAGTGGACCCTATCAATTTTTAATGCCTCATTGCTTAATTCCAGGTAACCAGAGCCTACAAAATGAAACCCTATGGTAATCCCCCTGACTTGGGTAAGCCAACTACATAGAATTCTGTAACTAAAAGACTAAAAGAGCCATAGAGATGTGGCCCACTGCCCCCTTATTTTTATAGATGAGAAGACCCCACAATTACCTGACAGCTGCTAGTGACAAAGGCTTGACCACAAACCCTAATTCTGGATCTTAGACTAGTAAACATTCTACAACACCTACCTGCCCCACCTTTAACTAACTGGATCATAAACTGTGGCAAAACCTGTGATTATCTCAACTTTCTCATGGCTCTAGAAGTAATAATTAAAATGAGAAGCCCTCTGACTTATGCATGTGTTCGCAGGAACTATAAGACTAGACTTTTAAAACAGAATTTACAAAAAAAAAGGGAAATTCCTGAGTGAAGAGGCAGACTGTGACAAACTCTAAGTACATGTATTCTGTTCATAACTTTAAGCTAGTGCTTCTCAAACTTTAATAAGCAAGCATAAGACTCACATAATTAAAGTGTGGATTTCTGCGCCGCTACTCCACCAGAATTTCTGATTCTGTAAGTGTGAGGTGGTACCTTGGAATCTGTCTTTTAAGCAGCCCCATGGGTGATCTTCCACATACCACACCCCACCCCACGCCCACCACAGCTCCAGTTTCATGGACGATGGCATGTCAGAGTCAGTGCAGAGGGTCACTGTGTCAAACTGCAAAGCTCTGAAATAGAGTAAGGTGACTTTCCATCAAGCACAGTCAGATTCCATGCTCCCTGGATTGATCAGCACACACAGAAGCAGAAATTCCTTCCTCTCTGTGCTATACAACTGCCAGGTGCAGAAGTCACATTATCATTAATAGTTACACTGCTTTGCAAATGATCTTCATTCGTTAACGCTTAAAGCATGTCAGTGAATATGTTGGCACTATTCCCTCTCCTTTTCACCTCAGAAAGGGAGGGAAAATTGTAGGCAACATCTGCCTCCAGGGCTGAGTGTTCTGGGTGATTTGCCCTAAAGCAAGAGATGCTACTGGAACTCTACACAGTTGGGGCCATTTGGTCTAGGAGTTCAACAATCAAGGTCTTAATAAACACATCAGATCAACTGCTTGGTGATGGGAAGTTCTAATCTTCCTTCCTGGTCCCTGCATAAAAATTTAAATACTCCCAGATCAACTCCTAAACAGCCTGCCAGATTCAGCCTGTTTTTCACCAAGATTACGGAGCCAGTGTGGGGGACAGCTGGTCCCAGGCTCAGCGGGTGCTCCGTCCGAACACTGATGCGTTCATGATGTGCTGTTGTCCGGTCCGTGCGGATGGGTCCTAAGTCCAAGCTATGCTGCTAAATAATGTGCTTTTTCTCATAGTTACACAGATTCCATTTTTCCCTTGTTAATCACTTTTCGAATTTGAAAATTTTCACATGTGACTGAGTCACATGTGTTTGCCAGGTATGAATAAAGAGTTCTTTATAAACCATGCTGCTGCTGCCTGCAAATGCTGGGATATAATAAAGCCTTTCTAGAGTGCTTTAAAAGATGAGACTTTCAAACTTGAATTGTGTGTTAATTAATACTGGATTTGAGCCCCCCGACCCCATCTATATATTCTGTACCTGTTGCCTGTGGCTGCTATAAATATGTCTAATTTACCATTTACTTTTAATGATACTAAAGTTTAATATTTGCTGTCAGCATGGAATTCCCCTCTGGTGAATCTACTCTATTAGTATTATATTGAAACCAGATTTTCCTCAGCTAACAAAAAATATAGGGCCTCCCTAGTTTAAAAAAAAACACTCAGAAATTAGGATGAATTATTAATTTGTAACATCTGTGACTGGGTTATGTTACACTGGGAAAGTCCCAAGAGGTTCAGGGCAAGCAGTCCTCTTGAAAATGACTTCATAACTGAACACCCTGGGGACACAAGGCCAAGCACTGTGTCATCATGGCCTGTCCTTGATAAACTGCTGGACGGGGTCCATGAATTGTAAATGGAAACATTACTGGTGTCGCTTACACTTAACGATTAAATGATCAGTGCTCCCTTCTCAACAGATATTACTTTACATTGTATATTGTGATTGACAGAGGCATGAATCTGTCAACAATCAGTCTTGCAGGGTTTGGGGGGTGTTTTTTTGTCTCCCGCTGAGAACAGCTTCATAAAAGCTTCGAGTCTACATTTGACTCCTTAACTATTCCTTACTTTCTTTTAAATTCCAGAAAAGGCATTTTGGTTTCAATGAAATTAACCCCCCAAAAAGTTATGAAGAGGTTATTTGCTTTGAATTTTAATCTCTGAAATCTGAAGGTTTTTGTATAATGCATATCATTAGACCCCAAGGTAAATGTCATAAGAGCATTATTCACAAAAAGACTTGACTAGTCTTGGACTAGAACCAACCATCTGGGTGACACTTAATATGAGATTTTGAACACATTCCAACATGCTGTTTTTTTCCCCCTAGATGTTGAAATAAAGTGCTTCTTAAGTGCTGTTTTTTTCCCTAATGTATTTTCATGGCCTAGAGTTTTCAAGTATGAAGTGTTTCACAGCCCTGATTCAGAAGGCTATCACCAAAAGCCCAATACACCCTTTTTGAACTCTATTTTCTAATTATGCAGCACTGACTTCTTTTTAATATAAAAACTCTATAAGGGATGATGATGTTAATTGTAGAAAATCAAACGCCTCTTGAGTAAGGCAGATTAGCTTTATAAAATACACTGAAAAGATTAAAATATGTAAATCAAATTTACACGTGCAAACCCAATTTTGTTTTATACATTTCAGAAGAGCCATCTAAAGCCATGGCAGCCCCATAATTCAGTGAGAACTGGCCCAATGTTTTTTCACAAGAGAAAATGTCCCCTGGTCTCTGTAGACTGGTGGTCTAACATCTTTTTCATTTTGTTCATTTACAGTGCTAATAATAACTAGATTGCACCACCTCTTAAAAATGCATTTGTTTTTTTGCTTTAAAATTTCTTACCACTTCCAAGCAGTCAATGATCTTGGTTAATTTGTCTTCAGGTAAATTCTTCAGCAATGATACACTTCAAAATTAAAAAGAAACATTTATGTTCTAAATTAAACTATAAATTATACACCTGTATGTAGATTCAAAAATCTTTACATGCATTTTTAAAAATGTGCTTTGGTTTTTACCAAGTAAACCTCAAAATATATCACACATAAATAACTAAATTTCAAATACATTAAAATTATGTAAACACATATAATCACATTTATTTATCATAGACAAATAAATATAAAGAGTATGATATCATAAAAGGAAAAATCAAATTTTGTCTCTTTGAGGAATAAAAAAAATTTACATTTATTTTTGGTTTTCAAAATGATCGCTTCTGAAAATGCATTTTTCTACATATATCAATATCTCTTACTAGCATGGGTGAGAAGCTCTAGTTCCAGAAGGGGATCAGATTTTCATCTAAATCTTTGTAATTAAGTAAAGATTGAGTTCAGGGGAGCACCTAGGAATTAGCATGAAAATGATCTCGGATGAGTTATGTTATATTGCCTTTTAAAATTAATGATAGCCAGAGGCATGTAATAGAAACATATTTACAAATAATAATATACAGAAAATGAAATAGAATACAGAAACTTATTTGGAGAAAATCAGAAATTCCACTAGTATGATGAACCAATCAAGATGATTAAATTGCTCTATTAGAGAAATTTCTCTTTTACTTCACCCATTTTTACCCAGGACTGTTGATAAAATTTCTATAAAATAAATGTCCTTCTTACCATCTAAAATTTGACATCTCTAAGGAAAAAAAAGATGGTACTCAAAAATACATGACTGGACCTGATTTTTGAAAAGGGAGCCTTAGACTGCCCTTCGCACATGTGCACGGAGAGGCACAGGGCCAGGAGACGTGCGTGAGAATGTTTGCACGGGAACCGTCTGCGATGGCCAGGCACTGAAACGACACCCAGGAGCAGAGCGGACAAGTGCGCTGTGGTAGAGTCAGGTATCAGAACTCCCTGACAGAAGAAATGACTAAACTAACCAGATGGATAAATCTTAGTGAAAAATACTGAGTTGCAAAAATAACCCCATATTTTAATGAAGTGCAAAAATAGGCTAAATCAAGCTATAGACACAATAATAAAGAATACCAAGGGAATGATTAGTACTAAACTTCAAAGCACAGACTACCCCAAAAAGAGGGGGGCAGAAGGCTGGAAGTGACATGGGGGAGCACATGAGAACGACATTACTAACTTTCTACTTCTGGGGTCAGACAGTAGCTCGATGGTGCTCGTTGGTTATCTTGTATTAAAATTACGTGTGTACCATATATTTTTTAGATACATTGCGTACTTCACAATAAAGAGATTTAAATGGAAAATGGAAAAAGAAAGGGCTTACTCTGTGTTATGAAAGAAAGAGAAATGTATTTCTCTAATCTGTCTCCTTACTGATGAAAAGGTAAAAGTTAACCAGAACATGTCATTAATTAACACATGCCCATCATGAAAGTCCCATTTCTGCTCCACACTGGGATCTCCAATGTTAGTGAAAAATCCCTCCTACAAACCAGTACCTTTGGGATTGGTGAGGAAATTGATGTGAGAAAAAATCTTTTGTCTGTCTCTCTTCCATCAAGGCAAAGATCAAGTTTATCTTGATCACCACTGAATTGACCATGTTTTGGGTATGGCAATAAGTATTTGTTGAATAAATGAATGAATAAGATAACAAAAGGAAGGGAGGAAAGAAAGGGGGGAATATGTACTGGTAAATTCACTAATCGAGAGCACACTAGACTTCACGGGATTGAGCTGCTGTGCCTAGTGGTTCAGGTTTTATCTCAGACATTTAAATGCAACCCTCAAGCACTGATTTATTTACTTACCCTCCCCACTTTTTTGCCCCTGCATAGGTGTGGTTCATTAGCTTTAAATGCTGACTTGTGTTGTTCGGTTGTTGAATTTTGAGATCACCTACACTAAGGCATTGGTTGGCATAAGGTAAGGCACCTACTTGTCATTACTGCAGCTCTCTGCCAGGAGTCATTATTGATTTTGGGAGAGGAAAGCAGCAAGATTCTGTATAAGAAACCCTAAGGCCTTCAATGTCTTACTGATTAGCAATGTGTTCATTCAATATTTATTGAGTCCTCACTATATGCGAGACATTGTACAGCCCTAAAATCATTGGTTCTGCAGACTATATCTGCCAGATAAAATCACTTAAAAGAACTTAAAATTTATTTTTGCCAGACATTTTATTATTACCACTTATCATATAGGTAATAGTTCATTACAGTATGTATTGCAGCTTCAGAGACTGTCAAAACTGGCACAAAAAACAAAACAAAACAGGGAAATCATTTAAATGAGAAACTTATATTTTCCAAAAATCTTTTAAATGTGTAACTGACTTCTTCAGTTATAGAGGTATTTCTTTCTCTATAATTTTGTGTGTTCAAATAGTTGGAGGTCTGGAACAGTTCACAAAATGAGTAAGTTCCCAGAGTCCATGCCATCATGGCAAGCATTGTAACATTCTTGGCATATTAATTTGCTACAAATACAGTAATCTGGAAGATGGTGTGGCTATGCAGATGAGAAAAAGAATGCCTCTGATAAAGCAAGCAAAACAGTAACATAAAATAATTTCAATATTATTCTAAGCAAAGGATTATTAGAAAGATTATATTTTGCTATCCTCTTCTAAACTATATAATGTCTTACGAAGTCAACTGAGAAAGCCACATAAATATTTTAGGATTTTTTTTGCAGTTTTCTATTCAATCTACAGTGACTCCATCTATACATGGGCAAAGTAGCAGTAGAAATAAATCATGAGTGATTGCATGAAGTTAATGTGAATTACATATTATATAGAGTAGTATTTACTGAACAGAAATGTTTCTGGCTGAGTCATGTGGAAAATGTTTAAGGAAGAGAAGCTACTGTGAAACAGTTATGGTGATAAAGCCAACATGTCCACAAAATTGCTACACCATCTTCTGTTCTCTCCACAAATGTGTTACTCTTACCTTCTGAGGAAGTTTCTGTACTCTTCATCTCTAGCTTGAGCTGTCCTTCTCATTATATTTTGGAACACCTCTCGATCTAGTGCCCAAGTTTTCACATTGGTGATGGCTTTAGAAAAAAAGTCAAGAAAGTAATAAAATATTTAGCCCCACATTAAGAAAACATTCCAAAATGGTAATCAATAAATTTGAATATGTTCCCATAAAATGATATTTCTTGGAAAATGCATTATTTAAACATGCAAATGAAAGGAAGCAGGGATATAAATAGTGGGTAATTTTATAAAATCATTTTTTTGGCTTTCATATGAACAGTGGTTTGGAAGTGAGGAGCAAAAGATTTTCTTTCTAATTATGTTTTGCTAAAAATGGTATTAAAATTAGTTTGCAATTCCCAATTAAGCATTACATCATCAGGATGTATTTCAGATTTGTATGGTAATACAAGAGAAAGCCAGTAGCTAATCCAAAGAGTGAAGAAGAATTCACAAGCAGATAATTGAAAATTAAAGATCTCTGGGTGTATGAATATGTTTTTATGTCTTTTTCTGTTGTTTAGAGATTGTTGCTAAAGAGAGCCAATATATTTTAAGGATCTCTATGGTTACTTCTTTTTCTTACAGGAAAGACTTTAAAAGCATGAACAAAATCTAAACAGGAAGAAGAACAGAAGTACCAGCTCTAAAAAATCTATATGAAATTATGGTTGTAAGATTATTTTTAAAAGGAGTAATAAAAGCCTACAAAATAGATCAAAATCCAAAGCTCTGGTTTACTAAACTTTAGCGTGAATTACAGTCATCTTGACATTCATGTTAAAAATATATTGCCAGAGATTCTGATTCGGGTTTGGAATGAAGCCCTGACTCTGTATGTTTACCAAATACGGTAGCAGTGCTGAGACATGTAACCCAGCCCCAAATACTGAGAAACAGCTCATCAAGGTAATTCAGAAGACAACTCAAGATTGAGTAAAGTCAAAATGGGAACCATAAAGAGAAGCATTTAAACTAATTTCAAAAGTCATTCATGAGAACTCTCATTAATTAATTCACATCCCTTTTGATATTTACACATTTTCACTGGTTTAATTAATTTTTATGGTTTATAATATAATCAAAACCTCATAGATAATGGGAAGCAAACATTCCGAATGACCCAAAGGCAGATATCTACATGGCAAAAAAAAATTAAAACAAATACTGTAATAATTTGGCTGAAAGCCATGTTCATATTTTACATACAGGTACCTGATGGGAAGTTCTTTCAAATTTGAATTATTTAAGCAAGTGCTTCAATATAAATCTTTTTATCAGCATAGTATTCTTATTAATAAAAGTATAGGGGTCACAATGGAAGCCAAAAAGATAAATCGGGATGCAATAATGCTCAACCAGATTATCTTTAACATTGTATAACAATTCAAAGCTACAACGTTTCACCTCCAGTTACCTTTCACAGACGCAGTCCTTGTACAGTTGTATAAAATGGCTAGTTCCCCAAACGTGGTCCACAAAGGAATGCATGACAGCAATTTCTCTCCTTGGGACACCTCTACTCGGCCCTCTATCAGGGAGAATTAAAAAAAAAAATCAAAATCTGCTTGGATTCTGTCAATTTAAAAAAATAAACAATTAGAACACAAAGTATAAAGTTAAGATATCTTATGATTCTCAATGTACTAAAGTGGTTAAAAATGCAGACTAAAACCAACTTGGCCACTTACTCTATTTTTTTAAAGATTTTATTTATTTATTTTTAGAGAGAAGGGAAGAGAGGGAGAAAGAGAGACAGAGAAATATCAATGTGTGGCTGTCTCTCACGAGCACCCTCTACTGGGGACCTGGCCTGCAACCCAGGCATGTGCCGTGACTGGGAATTGAACCAGTGAAACTTTGGTTCTCAGGCTGGTGCTCCACCCACTGAGCCATACCAGCCAGGGCTGCCACTTACTCTTGAAAGAGTTATCGTTTTTCCTTTAGGTTCCTTGTCCATAATGGAGATAATAATATTTGTTTCATGCATTTGTTGTGAGATATTAATAACTTAATATAGGTAGGGAACTTAGAACAATGATTCACACATAGTAAATGCCATATAAGTGCTAGTTATTGTGAATATTATCATTGTTACATGAATGGCAAACACTTTATTTAAAATTCATTCTAATCCATGAAAAAAAATTCTCTTATACAAAAAACACAAATTACTGCATGTATTGGGAACACATCATAGAAGTTCACACTGTTACAACTGAGAAGTACACTGGCCCTGCAGTCAGACTGCCTGGTTCTGACAAGTCACTGGCTGCGTGTCCTTGGGGAAGTTACTTTACAAGGCCTCTGTAGGTGTCTAACCCCTCATTCAATGAAATGAATTAATAAATGGAAGTCATTAAGAAGAATGCTTGAAAAAGGCCACAGACTGGGAGAAAAAAGATTTGCAGAACACACATCTGATAAAGGAATGTTGTTCAAAATATACAAAGAACTCTTAAAACTCAACATTATCAAAACAAATAATCTAGTTGAAAAATGCACCAAAGACCTTCACACTCACCAAAGAAAATACACAGATTGCAAGTAAGCATATGAAAAGCTGGTCCACATCAAATGTTATAGAGAAATGCAAATTAAAATAACAAAGAGATACCACTACACACATTAGAATGGCCAAAATCAGGAGAATGACAACACCAAATGTTAACAAGGACATGGAGCAACAGGAACTCTCATTCACTGTCAGTAAGACTACAAAATGGTACAGCCCCTTTGGAAGATAGTTGGTAGTTTCTTGCAAAACTAAATATACTTTTACCATGCAATCCAGCAATCGTGCTCCTTGGTATTTACCTAAAAGAACGGAATACTTACATCCACACAGAAACCTACACACAGATTTTTATGTCAGCTTTATTCTTAATTTCCCAAACTTGGACGCAACCAATATGTCCTCCAGTGGATAAATGAATATATAAACTGTGGTACATCCAGACAATGTAATGTTATTCAATGCTAAAATGAAATGAGGTATCATGCCATGGAAAGACATAGAGGAATGTTAAATGCACATTATAAGTGAAAGCAAACAATTCCAGCAGTATGACATTCTGGAAAAGGGAAAATTATGGAAAAATAGAAAGGTCAGTGGTGTCAGGGCTGGGATGAACAAGATGAATAAGCAGAAAACAGGATTTTCAGGGCAATGCAAATGCTCTATATAATATTACAATGAACAATACATGCTATTATACATTTGTCTAAACCCATAGAATAACACCGAGAGTGAAGCCTAAAGTAAACTATGAACTTCGGTTGATTATGATATGTTAATATAGGTGCATCCTTGGAACAAAAATTACATTAAAATTATTTTTTAAATGTACTGCTCTGGTCAGTAATGTTGATCATGGGAGAGGCTATGCATGTGTGGGGGCAGGGTCATATGGGTAATCTCTATATTTCTCTCTTAATGTTGTTATAAAATGAAAAAGACTCTAAAAAATAAAGTCTTATGAAAAAATAAAAAAGAATTTGAAATTAATATTTATTTAGGCAAAGATTGGAGGAAGGGAGAGGCAACACTTCAGGTACCTCTTCACGATTCTATTTTTCCCCCCTGAGGATTCTACTCTCCTTTCCCTCTGAACAAATGCAAATAAAACCCTACCTACCAAAATAGTATGCAAAGAAAACCTTATATTCTTATGAGGATTATTCCTTCTCCTAATTCACTATTAAGTAGCCCTGGATGATCTCTGCCCATCCATTCAACAAACCTGATGTGAGTACTTCTGGCACAATTCTGATGCAGGAACTGATCCAGGTGCCCGAGAGGGAGTGGACAAAACAGGAAAGACACTGATTTTGGAAGAATTTATATTCTATCAATAAATAAACTCTGTTTTGACTCCAAATCCTATAAATTAGCTATGAAAAATTTAATAATTTCTCATTACAACTAAATTCTATTCCATTGAGACCACTTAATGGTACTGTCAAGTTGGTAGCACAGATTTTAATGCATTTCATTTTTTTTTCTAATTGGTTATGTCTCATTGGACTTGAGCAATACTGAAGATACATGGAATATCAAAAGTTTATGCTAAATATAATTTACCATTAGCTATTGATGCTATATTTTATGAGGGGGAGATTTTTAATTAACAAATTAATTTGCTCAGTCAATTAAACCAGACAATCCAGTCCTCAGATAACAGATAATTTATTCAAATAAGAAACTGTGCTATTTTCATTTCCCTGTGTGCTAGGGCCCTGGTTAGAATGGCTGTATTAATGCTGCCTTCCGTTCTAACTCCTCTCTGCCCAAGCCTTCCACCAGCTCCTTGCACCAGTCAGTGGCAAGGAGCAAGATGGGCTGACATGAGCTTCTTATCTTTTTCTAGTAGGTTCTATAAATATTTACTGACTTAATGACATATCTTCTTTTGCCAGAAGGTTCTAGTATTGCTAGAGTAGAAGTGAAATGGCTAAGAAAAAAATAGAAGAGAGAAAAATTACTCCTGATTACCTGTCCTCAAAAGCTTGAAGGCTTTACCAGAAACAACTATAAAGGACATATGGACAACACCAAGGGAGGGCGGGTGAAAGCAAGGGAAGGAGGTGGGTTTGGCTGGTCGGGGGGGAGTGGTGGGGTGTAAATGCAGACAACTATAATTGAATGACAATAAAATAATTTTTAAAAATCTCGAAGGTTGCATAAATGAAGACTATAATTCACTTCTTGGGTAAAATAATTACTTGGGAAGAACTATAAAATTTTAAGGTTGCCTACAAAGATGTAGATGGCAAATAATAAGCGAATAATTATGAGACTGGGTTGTTTAAAGAATCAAAGTGTATGAAAACAATCTTTTACATACTATAAACAGAATAACACATGCTTATTAATTTGTTTAGATGGGCAACTTCTGCCCCACACTGAAGACCCCAAGCAAACAAGAATCGTAGAAGCATTGCCTGAGAAGTGGCAAGCTCATTAGATTAGCACTTGTTCACTAGAACATGCCAAACTTAGAGACTAACTGCAAAAAGTGACCTAGTGAACTTAACATCATCTCTCACATTGATGTCAACTTAAATTTTAGTGGTCTGCAATTTTAGCTAATATTCAGATTATATATTTATTTTGGTATTTTTGTTGTTTTAAAGATATGTCCAAATGTGCTGGTGTTGCGTTTGTATAGAAGTTTGAGGCTATGATAAAAGTAATTTTAAAATAAAAAATGTATGAGCATTGCTTAGATTGCCATGAACTAAAATGCAAAATAGAAGGCCGCAGCATATCTTTGGTCACCATTCCATCTGAGTAAGCCAATTTAACTTTTTTCCTTAAAACTCAAAAAGTTGGTGCAATTCAGAATTTGACAGGGTGTTCAATAGCCATAAGCCCTGTTCAGAACAGTTTTGCTTCTTTATCTAAAACAAATAAAAAAAGTTTTTGTGCACCACTATAAAACTTACTCATTTGATATGCACTTGAGAAATAAACCCTGTGCCTATCTATTATAATCTTCCCAGCATGTTAAGCATGTTCAAGTGATCATATGTGAAGAAAGCCATGTGAACGGCTCTAAAACCATCAGTTTTAATTTTAAGGCACTCCATTTGATTTGTTGGCTAAACTGTACCCAATTTATCTTTCAAATTATGGTATATAGTCAAAATATTTTACAACTGCAAAACAAGTTATTGTTTTCTTTCTCCTGGTATAATCACCTGAAAATGTCGACATAAGCAGAGTATTTTGAATGGAAACAGCTTCTTGGAGTTGTTGAGGGAGTGATACCGTGACTAGAAGTGTGGCCCTGAGCCTGATCACCTAAGTCTGCATCCTCTCTCCACCACTTAGGAGCTGTGCGGCCCTGGACAAGTTATTTAACTTCTCTGTGACACGGTCCACATTAGTAACTTGGAGACACAACCTTTGCCTAACAGAGCTGATCAGAAGATGAATGGGATTTCTCTATGAAGTGCTCAGTAGGATGCGTGACATACAGAAAGCAGTTAGTAAATGTTAAGTATTATCATCATCATGATTTGACCAGCAATGTTAATATTTCATGAGTGTGATATGTTACATTTCCTGCAAACACAGAAAATTATTTTGCATTTTTATAAATGTTTGCAGAAATCATAAGACAATAGGCAAAATATTTGTTACAGCTCCCGGGAAAATCCGTGAAACCCACCTGCCAGCACAAAGATGTGGTTTCCTGGCTCTCCTTGCTTGATAATGTAACTCCCTTCCTGGTAGTTTCTTCCATACATGCACTCCACCATGTCTTTGATCTGCTGAGGATCCAGTCTCTTCAGAAATTGATTCTTATTAAGAGCATCTGTAATGAGCTTCTTCTCACTAGTACAATGGAAAGGAGATGTCAGTTATGATGAATAAAAATTATGTTTTGCTATTTAGATTCACTTCATTTTGAATCTTGATACAACTACCTATGTACTTACAGCTTTTCCAGTAGGATAAAATGTTTTTCTAGCCCTACCAACACTTGACCATTATAACTACTATTATTTACATGTAAAAATCTTTGAAAGTGTTTTTGAATACTTTTTGGTAATTGTTATTACATAAAGGCTGATTATCACTCCTAATTGCCTTCATCACAAATGTAGCACCTCTCAAGATTCCTAGGTGCACTACTACTGAACACATGACTTGGGGTAGAAAGCAAACCTGGTTGGTAGGTAGAAGGTATATTTAAAGGACTACAGCAGAGTTCATTCACTGATGTATGTAGGTATGCATAGTGCCTATGGCACT
>PVKM010032552.1:0-15888 GCA_004027735.1 Carollia perspicillata
AAATTTTTATATAAGAATAATCACTATATAAGAATATAACTAAATGACATTTACATCACTATAAATAGCATCTGTTATTTGATTAAATTACAAAAGAAGAAATAAATGCACAGCTGATTTGAATAACATCAAATTGTAATTACACATGCTATTTCTCCTATGTGTAAAATGGAAAATGTCACACTTTATGCTTTACAACATGACATTTAGTAGGAATCTTAAAATCCTTCTTAAAAATAACAAAATCTTTTGTAGTTTAGTGAAAATTTGCATTTTCAATATAACTGTAAGACAATCTTTCCAAGGATAGAGATAAAAAAGAAAAAAACCCTCCAGGTATGAATAATTATCAGGAACTGTCTTGAGGCTTAGGAATATAAGAAAAAGTTAACTAATTATGTAAAAATTATTTAAATGAAAGGAGTTTTCAAAGGACTAAACGTGCTTTGCACATGTGGTATTCTTACTTTCTGGTACAGGATTTCTAAGCAAATCTTAGCACATACTCATTTTTGATTTGTTAATTTTTTTTAGAAAATTTACCTGAATTTTTAAATTGAAGACTTGCCATAAGAAAACTAGAGCTAGATGAAAGGCAAATTTGCATACTGATAGATTTTTATAAATTTGTACATCTTGTTTGCAAGTATTTGTACATAGAAATGCTTATCTAAGATAGAATTCCAAACAGAATTTATAACACCAATTACAAATGATAACCTGGTATATAAAATTATTACATTTTAGTCAAATAATGACTGTTTGGTAGAACAATTAACCAAACTAATCCTGCCAAAGATTAAAATTCAGATTCCTGCACCCCTCCTCCCTGAGCCCACTTTCCCCAGGATTCTGATGCTGTAGAACTGGGAGAAAGCCCAGGTATTAACATGTTTAATAAATGTCCATCCCAGGTAAATTTGTGTAGGTGGTCCTGGGATATACCAATTATGGTAACACAAAAATCTCCAGATTGATATCTAATGGGAAATAGAATTTCCAGTGAAGGCTATCCATGGAACTAAAAATTATAACTGAATTGAATCAAAATCATATTAAGAATTCCACTACAGTTAAAAACGACTTTTGTATTTTATTATACTGCAATTTCCTCCTACTGCAAATGATGTTTAACAAGGCAAAGATATAATGGGATACCTGTTCTTAGGAGACTTCATATGTGCCAATGAGTTTTCTGTGACTGATGAGAATTAAAATAAATCCAGAATGAGGGTGAGCAGCCAAGGTTGCAGTGGATTTGGAGTGAGCACTACAGAGCAATATCAGGGCCTGTGGTCATGTTTTTGGTGAATGGAGGCCGTTATATGTCCCAACTATGAACTAATAAAGAAAAGAAGCTGTTTCCTGAATTTGGGAGGTATGCCTTTAAGGAACATTTACTCAACGTTACATGGGTTAGGAATTCACTTCCCCTCCCTCAAAAAAAAGTGGAGGTGAGATGGTAAGATTAAGTTAGCATATTCTGAATGCTATGGTGCACCTCCCTCTTTTCTGATTGCTTTCTGGAATTTACTGATGAACCATATCAAGTTAAATGGTCTGTGGTTGCTAAAATCTTCATCATCAGTAGTTGTACATACTGGGGTGATCACTTCATAAGTTATATAAATGTCTAATCACTATGTTGTATACCTGAAACTGACAAAATATTGTATGTCAACCTAATTAAAATATAAAATATAAAAAACAGTTGTACTACTTCTGTTATCCACAAAACAAAGAAATGGTGACGCAGTTACCACATGTATATATCTTTCATTATCATGGTAGGAAAACTGAACAAATTTCCCTGTCTAGGTCATCTCAGTACCTCTTTATTTACCTTGAGATTCAGCTGTTCTCTAAAGGTACTTGTGTTCTACATTTTTCATCTGGAATAAACCTTCTTGGTGGAGAAGGTGAAAACAGAATTTAGATGGATAGATTACCGCTCTCCAATGTCATACTGTCATTCCTGTTATTTGTGGAGTGATGCTCCATAAGGCCACCATGAACACTGAATTAGCTAATACTAAACCCTTGTTCTGAAGGGATACACTTGGTTAGGTCCCTTTGAGTTTCTGGTCACATTTTTATCAACTCATTATTACATAACCATATGTGTATTTCTGTTTAAAGACAACCTTCATCCTTTTAACTTTATCACACACATTTTAAGATGAGCTCTGTCAGTATATGATTCCCAAACCTTAACCTGGATACTTATAATATGAAAAACTCTCCTTTGGTTCCACTGAAAGGCATTCCCCCATCTCCCAGCCCTGTCTGCCTTGGGACGACTGTAAGCTCCTAGGGTTGATGAAAGCACCCATAGGTTAGAAAGAACGGCACAGGGCATGTGGTTTAGAAAGTGGTTTCTAGCATTATTCCTGGTGCAGCACCAGTGGTGAGGTAGGTGCGAGTGTCTGAATGTGCCTGGTTTCCCATATGCTGTGCACTCATCCAAGTCTGGGAGGGGACCTGAGGCCACTCACACTGCATCGTGATGATGTTCCTTCTCAGTAAGTCAGTCGTCCTGCTCAAGGGTCCTCAAAAAGGGGGGGGGCACTTTGAGATATAAAAACAAGATTCTTGTCATCTAAACCAACTCTCTCCTCTGGGTTTGGTGGGGGGAAGTTATGATGTCCAAAGGAAGGGCGGGTCTTTTCCACTTCCCCCCAACTCTGCCCATCATCTTTTATTACGTGACCTCTCACTGCACCCCCAAGTGTTCTTGTTCTAGACCATACTCATATCTCAAAAGAGGAAGGAAGATTTTAGAAGTCACTTTGTATGCAGGACAGTAATAAAGCATACACACATATGCAGGGCTTGATTGTACAAAGTGCCCCACACATAACCACACTCAATCCTCACAATAACCCTACAGTATTGTTCCCCAAAAGATTATCTATTACAAAAATCTTGTATGGATGTGTCCTCATAGACCAAGGCTTCCTAGCTGTTTGCCTTGTGACAACCCTCCCTTTGTGAGGACAAAGGGTGCACCTGACATCATGAGAATGCAAAATACCCTAAGGCTGGTCCACTCCTAAAAGATAATTTGTATGCAGTAAAAAAGGGAGGAGTATAAAGTTTATGACTGCTGTAGTCCTGTTTTGCCTTGTGTCGGGAGAGTTTTTCCAAGATCATGTCTCAGAGATCCAAATGAGAAAGGAAAGCATGGACAATGGGATCCCATCCCTGTAGATCAAGTTAATTACCCCTTTAAAGGACTTAACTCCAAATCCAATCTCATCCTGAGATACTGGGAGTTAGGGTTTTAGCATATGAATTTGGAAGAGTGCACAATTCAGCCTACAACACCATCAATGCCTTTCTAGCACACATCACTTTTCTCCAAGTCTCAGATCATTGCAGGCTTGAATTTCCCCAAATCATTCTTCAGGTGAGGTTTCTTTCCTGGTTGTGTGTGTCTCTATTCTTGCCTTTTTAAAAATATCTTTTGAAATCCAAGCTGATCAGGGCTTTCTTTCCTTTATTCCTCATAACAAGCTACAAATTGTCATTACAACTGACTATCTCTCTTGGGTCTTATAAAATTCTCTTTTGGAGCCTCTGCCCAGAGGGTCAGACCACTTATGTAGTTTCTTTGCTTCTTGAGCACTCATTATGTTATATTAGAAGACGTACCAAGATTCCACAGAATGGCATCCAGGCCTCCACAGCCTGCCTCTTATCTGCCTTTCCATATGATTCCATGCTCTTGTACACCTATATTTCCAAGAACATGACTACAAAGGTTGTTTTACCAATTTGGGGCCTTTGTTCTAACCATCCCATCCACTCAGAATTCCATTCCTCTCTGTATCTCCCTGTTGAAACCCCTCCAATTCCTTAAGGCCTCATCTAAATGTCACCTCCTCAGGATTTTCCCTATAACACTGATAATCAATTCCAATGTGTTGGACAATTTTCTCACACCACTAAGCAATTATCCAAAACCACACCAACTGGGTGTCCTACAACTAAATTCAATTCTAACACTATCTACCCAGAGTTAGCATCAGATTCTACAGGTTAAAGGCTCTGTCCCACAAGACTGCCATCCACTACAGATGCTAATCACAAGTCCGTTGTCATTTGTGCTTTTAACAAAAGAATACATCTGAGCCTGGGCTGGTGTAGTTCAGTGGATTGAGCATGGGCCTGTGAACCAAAAGGTTGCTGGTTCAATTACCAGTCAGAGCACGTGCCTGGGTTGCAGGCCAGGTCCCCAGTGGGGGGCACGTGAGAGGCAACCACACATTGAGGTTTTTCTCCCTCTCTTTCTCCTTCTCTTCCTCTCTCTCTAAAAATAAATAAATGAAATCTTTAAAAAAGCAGGGGGGATTCATCATCTACAGCCAGGTTCATTGTTAAAAAAATGTTACTTAAAAAAAAAGAATACATCTGAGCACTAAATATCTGAGGTTCCATAACCCTCACTTTGGGTTATATTAATTTGCTAGAGTGGCTCACATAACTCAGGAAAATATTTTACTTACTACATTACCAGTTTATTACAAAAATATTAAAGGATATGAATCAACAGCCAGATGGAAAAGATGCAAAGGGTGAAATATGAGGGAAGAGGTGTAGAGCTTTCATGCACTCTTGAGCACCATTCTCTCTGAACCTCAAAGTGTTGAACAGCCCTGAAGCTCTCTGAATCCCATCCTTTTGAGGTTTTATGCAGGCTCATTATACAAGCAAGATTGATTAAATCCTTGGCCATCAGTGACTGAACTCATTCTCAAGGCCCTCTCACCTTCCCGCAGGTCAGGGAGTGGAACTGAAAGTTCTAACTCTCTAATCCCATGGCTGCCTCCTGTGGCAACCAGTCCCAACCCTTGGGTGCTTTCCAAAAGTCACTTCATTAAAATAACACCTTATCACTTAAGAAATTCCAAGGGTTTTAGAAAGTCTGTGCCAGAAATGGGGACAAAGATCAAATATGTATTTGTTATTATGAATCATAGTATCACACTCCCTTCCATTCAAGTCTTCATGTTCCCTCCCAAAAGAGAGAATGAAATATTTGTATGTATACATATCCCTTGGTAGATTATATGCTCCTTGGAACTAATGGCAATGTCTTATTCATCACATGTCCACACCACTAAGCAAAGTATCTAATAGATTAATAATGAGTTTTTTTTTAAGTAGATATGCTCTACTTTTACTATAATTTGAATTAGAATTAGATGAATACAGTTGAGGTCCCTTATGACTACAGCTCCAAACCCTTCCAGAATAACTGGTCACTACAAAGGGACCCACCTTACAGGATATTCCAAAATCCCAATAACAGTTAGGAAATAAATTATTCTCCTGTATTAAAATTTCATGTTCATCTGGCCAAGATGGAGGTATAGGTAGAAACCTTCACTTCCTTGCACAACCAAAAAAGGATAACAACCAATTTAAAATCAATAAACAACCAGAAGTGCCAGAAAATCAAACTTCATAGAACTCTGACAACCACAGAATTTAAGAAATAATCAAACAGAACAACCAGACTGGTAAGATGGCAGAAGGAGAGAAACAGTGGTAAGGCAGCAGACCATGGGGATGGGGCTGGCTACAGGAGGGAGGGGCTGACTTAAGGGGAAACTGAGACTCAGAGGAGGCTGTGGACTGCAATGGTTGCCATGGTGGGAGAAACTCCCAGTCTCACACAAGAAGAGTTCCTTGAAAAGTGCACTAGAGACAAGCAGGTGAGCTGCATTGTTCCCTCTCTGGCCCCTCCCCCACAGGCAGTGCTGCATTGGCAGCAAGGAGGGTTGTCCTGCCTGGGTGAAAACCTAATGCCCCACCCCCTTACAACTTAACAGGGCCCCTGAAAAAAGAAATAGGGCCAAAATGAAAGAACAGAGCAAAACCTCAGAAAGAGAGCTAAGTGTTGAGGATATAGCCAACCTATCTGATGGAGAATTTAAAGCCTTGGTAATCAAAATGCTCACAGATCTGATTGAGCTTGGTCAAAAAATGAAAGAAGTAATGAAAGATACCCAAAATGAAATAAAGCAAAATATTCAGGGAACCAACAGTGACAGGAAGGAAACCAGGACTTGAAGCAATGCTTTGGAACAAAAGGAAAAAATAAACATCCAACTAAAACAGAATGAAGAAACAAGAATTCAAAAAAATGAAGAGAGATTCTTAACCTCTGGGACAACTTGAAATATTCCAATATCCAAAATATAGGGGTGCCAGAAGGAGAAGAACAACTGCAAGAAATTGAAAATTTATTTGAACAAATAATGAAGGAAAACTTCTCCAACCTGGCAAAGGAAATACACTTCCAGGAAGTCCAGGAAGCCCAGAGAGTCCCAAAGAAGTTGGACCCAAAGAGGAACACACCAAGGCACATCATCATTAAGTTACCCAAGATTAAAGATAAAGACAGAATTTTAAAAGCAGCAAGAAAAACGAAAAGAGTTACCTACAAGGGACTGCCCATAAGTCTATCAGCTGATTTCTCAAAAGAAACCTCATAGGCAAGAAGGGGCTGGAAAGAAGTATCTGAAGTCATGAAAGGCAAGGACCTACATCCAAGATTACTCTATCCAGCAAAGCTATCATTTAGAATGGAAGGGCAGATTAAGTGCTTCCCAGATAAGGTCAAGCTGAAGGAGTTCATCATCACCAAGCCATTATTATCTGAAATGTTAAAGGGACTTATTTAAGAAAAGGAAGATCAAAAATATGAACAGTAAAATGACAACAAACTCACAACTATCAACAAATTAACCTAAAAAAATATAAGAATGAAAACAAAAATGAAGCAAACAACTGGAACAGGAACAGATTCAGAGAAATGGACATCACATGGAGGGTTTTCAGTGGGGAGCAGGAGGGGAAGAATGGGGGGAGGGATGTACAGGGAAAAAGAAGCATAATTGGTAGGCATTAAATAGACAGGGAGAGGTCAAAAATGGTATAGAAAACAGAGAACTCAAAGAACTTAGTATATGTACAACCCATGGACATGAACTAAGGAGGGGGAAGGCTAGAGGGTTGGGGGGTGCAGGGTGGAGGGGAATAAAGAGAGGGGAATGGGACAACTGTAATAGCATAATCAATAAAATATAATATAAAAAATAAATAAAAAAGAAAAATAAAAAAAATTCATGTTCACTCTGTATCTTTTCCACTGTGATTTTTCCTACTTCTTACCTAGTATCTTCCTTAAACTTTGTTTTAGATTTATGTAGGCATTTGTCTCGCACTTCCTCAAATTCAGTGAGAATCATACGCCTTCTACACACCTTGTCTTCATGAGATCGACTTTATCCCCAGCCAGAAGCCCATTGGTCTCATAGCTTAAGTCACTGCTAGAAACTCAAATTCCGTTTTTCAATACTTATCTATGTAGCCAGGTGATCATATCCTATAGTCCCCTTTCTCTTCTAAATTCAGCTTCCAAAAATAGTCCAGCTTCCCAGCCTCAGAACCACAACTTCCAAAGGTGACATGAAAGAGCCATGTAATCACTGTTTCCATTAAGCACCTGGAGCTAGAGTATATCGCGCCCACATGCTGACAGACATCAGCCCCTCCCCCCTGTTGCTAGGCAACATGCTGACTGGCAGCAAAGGTGTACTCCTGTTATTATACCTGGTGGTGGTGGCAGCACGTATTCACTGGCTTTGGGGTAAGGATGGCTGGCAGCAGCCAGCGAGGGCACTTCACTGACAGGACTCCCATTAATCTAGACACATGAAATGTATCCCAAGATGTCAATGAGAAATTGATTCACCTCACCTGCTCCTGGACAGAATCACAACCTGTCAAGAAGTAATCATACTGGAAAGGGCTCCATAGACAACAGCATTTTGATCTGTATACTTACTAACCCTTTAACATATAATAACTAGTGGCTGAAGTGCAAGGCTATACACATCTCCTATCACGGTGGTTACACAAAGAGACAAAAGCCATCAAATGAATGTGACTCATTTATTTCTCCAGGAAAGGATGTGGCACAAAAAAGTGCTCAGTAAATGTTTAGTTATAAGTAAATAAAGTTTCTCTGCATCCTAAGTATTTATGTTAAAGTACATTCCAGTTTCCCTAATTCCCATTTTTCTGTGTTGGTCTATAATCACATTTTAAAAGTAACCAAATATCCTCATCCTTTGCCTCCAAACTACTGCCTCTCTTCCATAATTTCCTATTCACTCTCCCATCAGTTCCACTCTAACCACCACCTCAAACACACCAGTGGAGCAGCTCTTACTAAAGTCACAAATGACCTCCCCTTTGAGTTCCCATCTTACTTGATTCCTTTGTACTGTTCAACTCTCTCTTCCCTTAGTCTCCTGAGCCTCAATTTTTGTTTTTTTTCCTACATAACTAGAAATGTCTTCTCATCCTTTTCTGGCTGACCCCTCCCCAACAGCTAAGGAAGTGTACTTTAAGGCTCTCTCCTGGGCCCTCTCCACTTCTTATTCTACTTCCTAGCCCAGGCAACTCCAGCATATTCTATCATCTGTATGTCAATGGATCCCAAGTCTCCCTCCTTCAAGATCTAGCTTAGATCCACATAAGTCTAGACAGCTAGTTAACATCACTACTTGAATGTCTGAAAGATACTCTAATTCTAGTTCACTTCTCCACAGAGTAGCCAGAATGGTCTTTTCAAAGGCAGATCTGATTGTGGGACCCTCCTTCTGCACTCATACCTCCAGTTTAAAACTTCTCTTTATTCTTTGGATATGGGACAAAACAGCAAGCAATGGCCTACAAACCCTTGCTTAAAATGCTCAGCCTCATTTTGAACAATATCTCCCCTCCCTGTCTATTCTACCCATGCTTCCCTTCTTCCCATCACAGAACCTGTGCACTTGCTGTTTCCTTTACTGGGTACCTTCTTACAGACTTACAGATGCACACACACACACACACACACACACACTCACCTGTGCCTGGTAAATACAGTACCTATTCCTTCTTCAAACTTAGCAGATAAACATTCCCAATTTCCATATGTTCATTCGGTTTATAACTATATTTTTCTTTTTGAGCTATTTCCATGGGTTTGAAAATCCAAAAGACTATATGATTCCTAAGGTCCCTTCCAACTGTAAAAATCACCTATGCCATTATTATACATAAAAATTGTTATTTATGAAACAATGCAGAAGCAATTGGACGTGGTTGACATGAAAATGTACAGCAAATATACAACATGTACAGTTCAAAATTAACATTGAGGTACTCTGGCTTATAGAGAATATTATGGCAAATTTATTTCCAAAAAGGGAAAGCATGGCTTAATGCTTGTAACATCTGGAGACCAGAATTCTAACGTAGGGATTAATACACACATGTTAAAAAGGCCTCATCCTAATAGGCTTGGAACTGCAGGTTATTTGTTATATTACATAAAACACAATGAAATCTGCCAGTCCTCAGAGATGCTGCTCAGTAGTAACTAGGCTCAGGGCAGAACCAGAGGCAAGTGGAAATATATTCAACAAGAAAAGACTGACCTCCTACCTCATCCTCACTTTTGTAAATTAATTCTTATTTTATTAAAATTCTACTGTCTTCATGTAAAAGCCACTTTAGAAAACCTGCAGTTCCTGAAATCATAAAACTTTCTATACTTTAAGTCTCTCAAATAATAAAAAATCAAATATATCTCTAAAGCCTGATAACCTTAGTATCATAACTTTTTCATGTACTGAATAGCCAACTATAAAGCCTTTGAACAAGAAACAAGCTCATAGGTACAGACAGGTTGGTGGTTACCAGAGGGAAAGAGAAGAGGGTGAAATGGGTAAATGGGATCAAATATATGGTGATGACTGAAAACCAGACCTTTGATGGTTAGCATGCTATAGAGTATACAGGTATCAAAGTACAAT
Source organism: Carollia perspicillata (assembly GCA_004027735.1). Classification (NCBI taxonomy): domain Eukaryota; kingdom Metazoa; phylum Chordata; class Mammalia; order Chiroptera; family Phyllostomidae; genus Carollia; species Carollia perspicillata. Next base: position 9,879 of record PVKM010032552.1, read on the forward strand.
GTTGTACACCTGAAACCTATAAAATGTTATTAGTTAATATTATCTCCATTTAAAAAGAAGAAGAAAATGTGAAAGAAATAAAACATTTCCAGAACCAAGGATAAGCCTTTGATATGTGTAATTTTAATTCCAATTTTATTTACAATCCTCCTTAAATTTCAGAAATGGACACAGATTTTTCTCAAAAACCAGTTACTACATGGATGCTTTGAAAAAGGAAGCATAAAGGGAAAACTTATTGCCTATTTCCCTAGATTTTTATGAACTAAAAAAAGATTTATGTGCTTTTATGTCCCAAAGAAATGTTGAAAAATTAAGGAGCAATTTTGTAGTTTTATTTTAATTTTTATTTAAAGGAAATAGAAAAATAAATTAGCATGTTCAATAAGCATGTGAAAACATATTAACCCCACTAATAATCAAAGAACATTCAAATAGTGGTCAGATCATCAATTTCTGTCTATCGGTAGGCAAAGATACACACACACACACACACACACACACACACACGAAGAGAACACCCAGAATTGGAATGTGGGCACTCATGAATTCTGGTAGATTGGCATAGCCATCCTATGGAGTAATTTATCAAAATGCATCAAGAGCTTTAAAAGATTCATACTCTTTAATATAGCAATTACAGTTCTAGAAATGTATCTTAAGGAAGTAAGATACAGTCAGAGATTTATGTTCAATACCATAATCTACAATGCTATTTATAATAATGAAAAACTGAAACAGTCTAAATATCCAATATTCAAATAATAGTTAATTAAATTATAGTACACCCACTTGAAGATCAGTCATGCAGCCATTAAAAAGCTTGTTTTTGAGAAATAATTAGTAACATGGGGAGTATTTGCCAATAAAATGTTAAGTGGAAAAAGCAGGATGCCAAACTCCAGATGACAGCAGGACCAAATTCTGCTTAAAAGTATACCTACAAAGGCTCTGCTTGTTGATCTGGGTAAGATAACACAGGTTAAGTTCGGTCTGTGGTAGTTCAAACAGCTATACATTTACGAATTTGTTCTTTTTCTATAGGCATAATAAACATCGATAAAATGCTGTTAAAGTTTTGATTTATTGTGTTTCATACAAATACTCAGGCCACAAAAAATGGAAGAAAATACAAAAAAAGAGAATTCAATTTCCCCAGTATTTGACTTGATAACTTATTAGGGTTGAAGGAAGACCTATCTAGAAAGCAAAAAAGGAAAATCTAAAAAGTGAAATAGAACTAGAGGAACTAATAAGACGCTATATATGTTTTTTTAGAATACTCTCTGGTACATGTTACATGTTCAAAACTGTTTGATTCACTATCTTATTTATAAAACTACACCTGAACAGCACTTGAATAATTCTTACTGATAATGAGGATATGGAAAGAAATCATTAAAAACACAGATTTGGAGAGAATACTGTGCTACTGTTATCAACCTACTGCCCCACAATTGTCGCTGTGACCAGAAGCTGCTATCATTTCCACATTCTTCTCTTGGTGGCCCCAAGCTCTCATTCCTTACAGCACCCCATAAAGTTCTAGGGGCCACAGGGAAGCAGCCTGCGGCATAAGCTCTCATTTGATCTCTGAGAAGATAAACAAATTTTAAACCTATAGGATAATCAAATTGCTTTGTCTCCAAATGTAATAAAATCACTTAATTTGGTAGTGGGTAGTCAGGGGATAGATTAGATAATGGATTCAGAGAAGAGATGTCTAAAAACAAAAATTTCCACAGTGGACTTTAATAATGAAGTGATCTTACAGGATATCGGCTGTGGCTAACATTTCCTTCCTTTGTGAAACTCTTGCTTATTATCAGCACCTTGGTGGACACTTGGATTAACTCCTAGCCAGGAAACTTCATTACTAAATTAATAACAAACTTTTTTTCCAAAGGTCAATAATGAATTAAAATTAGGTTCTAATCAATAAACATTCAAGGCCCATGTTCTTCCTCTCTGGTGACATTATTCCCTAGGTCACCTCTGTTCCCTTTCCTGCCTCCACACCACCAAGTCCAAACTATCCCCTCAGAAGAGATCAGACTCCCATAACTGTTGCCTTGGGAGAATTTTCATACAGATAAAAAAGAGTAAAACATACTGAAATTTCTACTGATTTTACTCAGACAATAAATCCCGGGCCCTCCTGTGTTTCCTCTAAAGTAGCTTAAAACACTTTTTGACACTCTGGAACTCACTAAGACAAATACAGGTTTTCAAGATTGCCCAAAGGGCATAGAAGAATTCAAGCTGCTTCTTTCCTTTTAAAGGAGATTGACTTTCTACTCCTTCAGTCAAACTCACAACAAAACCCGGACCTAATTGATCTTTTTTTTTCTTATCTGAAATCCCTTTCTATTCTGTTTTTAGTTTATTCCATTGATTATTTTTAGTTTCTATTTCCAACCATACCTAGCCAGATGAAAGCCTTTTTTCACTTATTTAAACTAAATTACACTTTTTTATTTATAAATAAATGCCTCTTGTTCATCCCCCGCTGGGATATGGCCTGTAACCCAGGCATGTGCCCTGGCTAGGAATCAAACCACAGTTGTTTGGTTCACAGGCCCATGCTCAATCCACTGAACCACACCAGCCAGGGCTGAAATTTTTAAAAAATGTTTTCGGAAAAAAGATTAAGTCACCTGAAATACCATTATCCAGAAATCACTACTGTGAACATTTTGTTCCAGGGGTGTGTGTGTGTGTGTGTGTGTAAAGTTACAGCATCTAACCAAAGATCATTGTCCACTACTTCTCTGATAATCAAAGAGCTCATGACTTTTAAAATTTTTTTTTATACTCATCGGAGGACTTTTTTTTTTCCACTGCTTTCAGAGAATGACAAAGGGAGAGGGAAACGGAGAGAGAGAAAAACATTGATGTGAGAGAGAGAAGCATTGATTGGTTGCCTCCTGTACATGCCCGGACCAGGAATTTCATGCACGGGGACCAGGGATCACATACACTGGGACAAAGGATCAAACTTGCAACCTAGGTATGTGGCCTGACCAGGAATCAAACCAACAACCTTTTGGTTAGGGGATGAAGTTCCAACCAATGGAGCCACACCGACCAGGACAAAGAACTCATAACTTTTTGAAGCTAATAAATTACAATTGAAGCTATGAGTCTAGTGATGATGCTACCAGACTGTTTTGAGGATTGATAGAGAACACTAGGCTACTGGGACAAAAAGAAAGGGCTTGCCCAGCAGGAGTATCTCTTTAAGTAAAGCTGATGTGTACACATCATAATTTAAAATACAGTTGACCCTTGAACAACATGAGTTTGAACTGCATAGGCCTACTTAAACGTGGAATTTTTTCAATGAATATACGTCAGCCCTTTGTATTCCCAGGTTCTGCATCCAGAATTTCATCCAACCACAGATCAAAAACATTTTCAATCTGTTGTTGGGAATCCTCAGATGTGGAGGGACAACTGTATGCACTGTTCTACATCATTTTATATGAGGCACTCGAGCATCTGAAGATTTTGATATCCTCAGGGGTCCTGGAATCAATCCCCTGCAAATACCAAGGGAAAAAAGTAGTTAAGTGTTGAGAAAGTCAAAAGTTGTATGTGAATTTTCGAGTATACTGAGGTTGGTGACCCTCACCCCAACGTTGACAAGTCTACAAATACTTCTATTCTAAAAAGCAAAAACTAGATTTATTAAGGAACACATTTCCTAACCCAGTGATTCTCAAAGTGTGGCCTATAGAATACATTCTATATAGGAATTACCTATGGGACTGGGTAGTAATGCAGATTTTTAACACTTACCAAAGATCTAAGAAAATAGAATTTCTAGGCACTAAGTGAGAATGACAGAGAAAAAGACATGGTAAATCTGCATGTTTAATAGGTATTCCAAATAATTCTTAAAAGTGCTAAAGTAGGAAAACCATTGCTTTGTCTCTTAATTAACAGAAAGAGCAACTGTGGTTGTTCTGAGAATGAAACTCAAAGGAACACATTTACATTTTTTAATATCACTGTACAGACTTGGCCAATGATAACTACACACTTAATATTATTTATTTATAATAATAACTTTTTTCTAAATTGAATATAATAAATAATAAGTGATGAATTAAAAAGAATCATACCATTGCAATCCTAATTTTCCCCTTTCAAAAGAGTGAGGCTTCTTCTCTCCGACTAGAGAGAAGGTAAGTTTAACCTTGGCAATGATAGTTGTTAGAGGGGTGGGTCCCAAGCTGGTGATGAGATGGGGCACTGAGCACAACTTAGATTAAAATTGTGAAAGGGGCCCTGATACAGAAACACATTTCCATCCTGACCACAATTACTAATTTCCTTGCCATTTCCATAGACAACATTTTCCTTAAAATTTAGAAGACTATTTTGGATGGCAAGATAATGTTAGAGCTGGTCAGACTGGTTTAAGGCTTCAGTGCTGCAAACTGACCAAGAGCAGACCTTGAAAATTCAGTGGCTGCTGTGGGGCATGCAATCAAGTGGACATTAGAACTCTTGGGATGGACCAATTGCCTCCAGAAATTTGAGAAACTTTTACTCCAAGAGATTGGAGATAATACTGTGGCAAGTTAGAGCAGTGACCCTGCAGTTTTAGTGCTAATAATGGTAGTTATTCTTATTAGTAAATTAATTAATAATAGTTAATAATCCTTAATAACAACTCTGATCTTGTAACTCACTAAGAGTTACAAGAGTGTAGCAGACAGTGGGTGGACAGTGACTGGGATTCTTAGGCTACTCCTCTAACTTCACTGAGCTCAGATGGGGATGGATGCTCTGACACCATGTCTTCCCAGGGATGAATACCGCAGTTGCACATCTGCCAAGGCATGACAGAACAAGACTTGGGGGCCCAGAAACAGCCAAAGGCTAGTTCAAGTTAGGGTCATTTAAATCTGGACTTGATACACTACTTGATTACATCATGACCATTAAAGAGCTTCTGAATTCTCATTTGTGGTAACATAGGGATGAAAAGAAAAAGAAGGGCACTTTTGTGCCCACCTTGCAAGTGAGGACTTAGGAAGCCAGATGTGATACAGCTATGCCTGTATTTCTTTTTTTAAATATATTTTTATTGATTATGCTATTACAGTTGTCCCATTTCTCCTCTTCACTCCCCTCTACCCTGCACACCCCCTCCTACCCACATTTCCCACCTTTAGTTCATGTCCATGTGTCATATTTATAAGTTCTTTAGCTTCTACATTTCCCATACTCTTCTTACTCTCCCCGTCTACTTTTTACCTAGCATCTATGCTACTTATTCTCTGTACCTTTTTTCTCTCTCTCCTCTTCCCATTCTCCTGTTGCTAACCCTCCATGTGATCTCCTTTTCTGTAGTTCTGTTCCTGTTCTAGTTGTTTGCTTAGTATGCTTTTGTTTTAGATGTGGTCGTTAATAACTATGAGTTTGCTGTCTTTTTACTGTTCATATTTTTTATCTTCTTTTTCTTAGATAAGTCCCTTTAACATTTCATATAATAAGGGCTTGGTGATGATGAACTCCTTGAACTTGACCTTATCTGAGAAGCACTTTATCTGCCCTTCCATTCTAAATGAAAGCTTTGCTGCATAGAGCAATCTTGGATGTAGGTCCTTACCTTTAATGACTTGAAATACTTCTTTCCATCCCCTTCTTGCCTATAAGGTCTCTTTTGAGAAATCAGCTGACAGTCTTATGGGTACTTCTTTGTAGGTAACTCTCTCCTTTTGTCTTGCTGCTTTTAAGATTCTCTTCTTATTTATAATCTTGGCTAAGGTAATTATGATGAGCCTTGGTGTGTTCTTCCTTGTGTCCAACTTCTTTGGGACTCTCTGAGCTTCCTGGACTTCCTGGAAGTCTATTTCCTTTGCCAGATTGGGGAAGTTCTCCTTTATTATTTGTTCAAATAACCTTTCCACTTGTTGCTCTTCCTCTTCCTCTTCTGGTAGCCCTATAATTTGGATGTTGGAACGTTTAAAGATGTCCTGGAGTTTCCTAAGCCTCT
>PVKM010032553.1:0-16361 GCA_004027735.1 Carollia perspicillata
GTGCCTGGGAGGGCTTTTTCCTCTTTCTTGGAGAAACCTATTAAGTTTCTTTGGTCAGACAAGCCTTAGAGATCACTTTTAGGAATTCACGCCTACACTAGCTGAACTTGGACTTTAGATAGGGAGACAAAACAGAAGTAATGTTTCCTGGGCTCCGACGACATGCCAGGTACGTTACCCACAGTATTACACTGGGAGGGAGGGCCTGGGTTCCGGATCAGCGAGTCCGAGACTCAAGCCCCAGCTCAGTCACTTACTAGCTGTGTGGTATTGTTGAAGTTAGTCTTTTTCAGTTAAAAAATGAATAGTAATCCTGCCTACCTAATGTGGCTGCTGGTGGGCGGGAGTAGATTAAAAGAAACAAAACATGTAAAGTGTTTAGCATAGAACTTGGCATATAGCAAATGCTTAGTGAGTGGTAGCTGCCGTCATTCTCCCTGCTGTGGATGAAACGCTGGAGAGGGTTCAAGTTCCACCCCGAGGTCATGTCGCTCAAATGCAGCCAGATGCTTCTAACTCCCAACACGCTACTCCAGACGATCATTTTTGTTAATTTTTTCAGCTTTAAGCCTAATAAGTTTAAACTACACAGGAGATGTAATCTTTCAGAAAATGATACTGAGAATTGAACTATTTTTTTTTTAGCATATACTTAAACTGCATTTATGACCTGACTACCTTTGCACTCCAGAGGATGGGGTGGCCAGCAGAAAAGCATAGCAGTAAGGGAAGAGTTATTGCCTTTCCTACTGACTTTTCACACCCAGCTTGCTATTAGAGCTTCCAAAGGTGGCGAGCCTGCCGCCCAGCTGAGCAGTGAATTCGCCTGGGTAGCTTCCGGCAAAGGCACCAGTTGGTGCAGGGGGGCGGCAGGCTGAGAGTAACCATAATGCATTTTGAGAAAACCAGACCAATTTCTTCCCTCATTTTCTCAGTTACACTTTTCTCAGTTTGGCCACTCTCTCTCTCTCTGTGGGATCGTGCTGGATGGGAAGGGGAAGAACAAGAGCAGAAAGTCACCGGGGTGCACTGCATGTCCTTTAAGTTCAAGTCCTCGTCCACAGATTTAGTCTTCACAGCGCCCTCGCCCCCCTGAGGTCTGCAGCATTATCTCCCTGTCACTGTTGAGAAAACTAAAGCTCCAAGATGGGAAGTGGTGTTTTCAATGTCACACAGAGAGTAAGTGGTGCAGCCGGGGTCACAGGACACCTCCTAGTCCCCCCACCACATCAGGCTGTCAGGAGTTAGGGAATGGGCTTCCAGCGGTGACATGAATTTATTATTTCAGAAGATCTCTTTTTTCTCTGAAGGTTTATTTTTATTCATGTTGATGGATCAAGGCAAAGTCTGGGTTGGATCAGACGCAGTTAATAGATTTCACGCCAAGGTCAACTGTGATCGGTTTACAGCTTGGAGCTCTGCTGGAATGAGGTGGTGAGGCAGCCATGTCCAACGCATTAGGAGAAAGTGCGGGAAGGATCGGTGACGTCTGCCTTGGGAACATCGGTGGCAGTCTGAGAATGTTGCACAAGGTGTCGTGGTGGTTATCCTTGTCCCCATAGCCCATGGCACGGTGGCCGTTCCTGTGCCCGTGCTTGTGGGTAGAAACTGAATCCAAGCTGAGGCTCCACAGAACTTCCCTGAGCATTTTCCAAGGCGTCCGGGAGCTGGCTTTGTCCAAGGGCTGAACTTTTAGAAATATTTGGCACATGCCTGGGAGGGCTTCTTCCTTTTTCTCTGAAAAAAACCTTGCGAAGTTTCTTTGGTCAGACAAGCATTTTTAAGCAAGAAGAAAAAGAAGGAAGAAGAAGGGAAAGGGAACACAGCTACATGTGGAAATAGAACACTTCCCGGGAATTCCTACTTGACTTCTGTGTCCATCTCACTGCATGGCATAGCGAGATACCTTGCCGAATGGGAGTTGGGAAAAGTAAGCATTTTGATTGGGTCCATTTCTAGCCCTCACAAAAACTAGGTTCTGTCGGTCGAGAAGTAGAAACTAGATACTGGGAGAGAATCAGCAGTGTGTCTGTCACGTGACTGGACTGAACGTCTCCATGGTCCCTTCTGGCTAAGCTGGCCATCTGACGGTTTGGCAAATTTAGTTCCTCTTGGATACAGTGGCAGTTTCTTCAATGAACATGCAGCCCCTGGTTCATCGGAGATCTTTAATAGATAGTTGGCATGAGAGAACCCATGGAACAATCAGTCCCTAGCAGTTTAATCCAGAAGGACAGAGACTCCCCAGGAGATGCATCCCATGAGCAATGCTCAGAAAGCCGCGGAGTAACCGCGGCACAGTGTCAAGGACTGGCGGTGATCCCAGCCAGGCCTGGATGAGACAGGAAAGGGATAATGATGAGAAATTGCAGAGGCGCAGCGAGTTCATGGCAGAGCTGGAGCAGAACTCAGCCTCGGACTCCCAGGCACAGGGTGCCCAGCAGCTCACGGCCCGCGGCGGTGTCTGTTGGCAGTCCTGGGATTGCGAGGGCCAGACATCAGTTAACAACGAAGCATTTCTCAACAACTGGGTAAGTTCTGTGAATGAAAAGTGCGTGAGCAGAGAACAGGAGCTCTGTCAGTGCAGAATTAATGAATAAAGTTTGAGTTGAGATCTAAGATATAACCAGGAGTCGAACACTGTAAGTATGCCGCGCACATATGTTTGTGTGTATGTGCTGTGTGAGTGCACGTGCATGTTTGGGGCCTGTGCATGAGTGTGTAGTGGGAGAGCGTCCTGGGCAGAATCTGTAAGAAGCCGTGATCCTCTGTCTACCTCATCCTAATTGTGGGTCTCACCCAAGTTCAGCTCCTCTGTGCTCTCATGGGGGCCGTGCCATTGACTGGGACTTTGGTGATTCCCATAGGGTAACGTGCAGGACACCCTGCTAAATTTGGAACTCAGACAGACAACTGCAGTTGGGCTGCTGACCTTGGCCCTGGAAAGTCCCCATGCCTGGGCCTCTGTTTTCTCATCTGTGAGTTAAGGTCAAAGAAGCAGCCCCACATGAGTGGAGGGAAGGAGGCAGGCACAAATATGCAGATGCTGGAGGATCCCATGTGGCCTTGGTTAGGAATCAGAGGACTGGACACTCTTTTTAGCTTTTTCACACCCTCTGTGACCTAAGGCCACATACCTCTCCAGGTGCTTCAGTCTCCTCCATAGACTCAGAGTTCTGTGACACTCTCCACTTTATCCCTTAGCCCAGGGCCACCCTCTCAGTAAATAATAATAATGAAAACAGCAGCCACGGCTGCTGGACTAGTCAGGCCTTTTCATCAGTCCAGTCTTGCTCCCTCTGTTTCCTTGCCCACGCAGAGGCCTGAGGGATCTTTCCGAAGCAGGAGTATAAGCCCATGGCCCCCCTCCAGAGAAGCCTGCCACAGCTTCCATTAGCGCCCACGTCAACATGTGTTCTCCCTGAGCCGCTCCTGCTCGACCTTAGAGGGTCATCCCGCCACCTGCCTCACTTTCTATCCTCTAACCATCTTGAATTACTGGAGCTCCCAGAGTGAACCACACTTCTTCCCCAGGCCTATGCCTGGACAGCACCAACCCAAATCGTGGAATGAATGAATGGATGGATGAATGAATGGATGGGGTAGGGAGCATGCGTATCAGCCATAATGGTTTCTTAAACCATTGTCGTCAGTCCTGTCATTCATACTCATCCAATGCCTTCATCTGTGCCTCGTGACACGACATGATGAAAGTGTCTTGGATTCTGGGGCACAGTTGTGGGGACTGGTTCTGGGGCTTATCGAGACTGGCACAATATGATTCCTGGAAATGTGGTGGCCAGGGAAAATCCCCACTGCCCACGATGACATTCATCTGAACGGCTGGGCTGCAGCCTGAGGTCAAGCACTAATCATCTGTGGACTTGGCTTTTCACATCTTGCTCCTTGGAATCTGAATCCAGCCTGCTGTGCAGCACAGGGAGGGAGACTTCCCGGCCTGCTTGCTAGCTTTGGCTGGAAAAGGAACATCTAAATTAGGTACACTCTGGGGAAAAGATCATCCATGGCATACAAATTTCATTTGCAACATTATTAGAAGTCTCTCAGGTACCAGGTCTGGGGTTATTGTGATTACAAGAGAACTAGGTGGTACCAACCGCCCCTCTCCTCCCCGAAGTGGATCTTGGCACTGCTTCCTGCAGGGAGCCCTCCATGATTCCCCCTTTTCTGCACACTGCCCTACAATGACCCTGCTCTGCTCTTCTGACTCTCATTTCCATGATAGGCTATGCACCAGTATGGATCTTCTCGGGAGGGCACTATCCTCTGGGAAACAGAAGAATAGGGGGTCCAAAGCTGTGATGTCCCATTGGCTTCACTGCTGACTCACCAAGCTACTCCCTGGGGGAGTCACTCATCTCAAGGCCTGCCTCCTCCTTTCTCAAACAAAGATGCGCTGCTCCTGCTGCAGACCTGGGAGAAGGGATTGAGAAGAGGTGGAGAGCCTCTGCGAGTTCCTGTGAAAGGAGCTCTTGCCTTAGAACTAAAAGTGCGTGTGATAGAAAGAATATATGAATGCTGACCTTCTGGAGCCAACACACCCCAAAGAGCTCGGCTTGAGTCGGCGCATCCCTGTGCCAGCCACACCGCGTCCCCACGCTGCTGTTTGTCTGCCGGTCTGGAGAAAACACCTTTCAGCCACTTTACTGGCAGATAAACATTAAAAACATTTCCTGCCTTATAGTCCCACTTATTTTTTTAAGCCTCGAATCCCATTATCCATCGAATGACTTGACCTAGAAAGATTCTGACCATTTCTGAAAATCAAATTCACCTCCTGGGGATAAACACAGTTGTCACAACTGAGATAATTCAAGAGTCGATTCTTCTCCTTCCTTAACAGGCACTGAGCATCATACAGAAGAGTTGTAGAATCGTACAGGTAGGGATTGAAATTCTGGCTTCTTCGTCTCGCAGCTGGGTAGCATTGGGCAAGTGGCATGACCTCTCTGAGCCTCCAGATCCTCATCGGGAAGCGGGCAATCCCTATCCAGTCTCATAGGGTAATGAGGGTGCATAGTGAGTGAGACAATGTCCAGGCTGCACGGTGGATACTCATGAAGCGTTAACCCACCCCGTGTCCCCTTCCTCTGGATCCCAGCAAGCTCTGCCTGGACCGTATAGTCATCTCATCATTATTTTTACTTATTCACTTACTGGTGTTTTAAGGGCACAGCATGCTTACTCATTTCTGTGTTCCTTCCAGTGCTAGTGTCTTACTAAGCACATAGTAGGCACTTTAGAACGGCCTTTTTCAATGAGCCCAATATGCCACAGGTGCCAAAACCACCTCTGATAGAAGAGTCGTGGGAAGGACGGGGCCTTGCAGTCAGACAAGGATAACATTTCTCGGGGAATAAGTCACTACTGGCAGTCATTTTGTAAACATATTTGGCCTCCCAGGGTTTCTGCTTTGAAACTCCTATGGATTGTGTAAATTCTCATATTCCTTACAAAGCGATTGCTTTTGCCCTGGTGCATTCTCCAGATGCCCTCTAGATGGCAGTATTCAATACAGATAAAGCCCTGAAACCTCTTGGAAACTCAGAATGGGGGGGAAAATCTTTTTATTATCAATGCATTAAGAATGAATTTATCATCCTGGCTCAGCAAAAGCCTAGCTATTTGGTAAGAAGCTTTATCCCTGGCTAATGTGCAGCTTAATCAGTCAGTTGGATACAAAGTCAGCTCAGGCCTTTGTCTTGGGAGAAGAATGAATAACCCTGCCTTCGAGGTTTCACTTTCCTGCGGACAAGCCCCAGGAACTTAGCGGCTGGAGGCTGTGGGGAAGGAGTAGGAACTATAACCAGAGGCAGAGAGTTCTACACCTTGAAGTGAGAATGAGGGATGGCTTACCCAGCAAAGGGGTTTTACTGGAATGATACTAATAATAACAGCAACTAAAAGGAATGCTTACTTGCCAGACACCCTTCAAATGCTTTCCTATTCCAACTCACCCAGTCCTACGAAGACCATACTTTCATAGGTGAGGAAACTGACACTTAGAGAATAAGTGAATATCACAATGTCCCATCGCTAGGGGGGACAGCACTGGTGTTTGGGCTTGGAGCTGGCTACAGCAGCCGTGGTCAGCAGCTATGGCGGTGGGAGGGAGGGAGCGGGCGGACCACAAAGCAGCTGACAAGACACACTCCAACCCTCCGGGATTCTCATGCCACCAGGGCCCACTGCGTGTGGCCAGAGTGTCCCCGACTGCAAGCGAGACAAATTAGGGAAAGTGGCAAAGTTCATTCCCACACTCGGGAAAACAGTACAAATGGGCCCACCACTCTGACACAGGTGACTCAGTAGAGGTTGTTGGGAAAAAGCACACAATCCAGAGACAGACACCCGAGGTTGAATCCAGGCTCAGTTGATTTCTTGGGCAAGCTACATAACTTTCTAGATGATCAACTGACCTCAAGTGGAAGGTGCAGCGCAATGTGGGGGAAGTCAGGCAGTTGCAAACCCTCAGGAGCCAGGAAGTGAGTGGTCAGCAGCACTGTGCACAGAGTCCAGGGGCCAGGGGTCAGCTCAGGCTCTGCTCACAAGGAGCGGGGTCCTCTGAGCAGGGCGGGGCAGGACAGAAGGGCCCTGTGGAAGCCGAGCCAGGGAGGTCATTTACTTAACAGGTAACAGCTTTGGTGCCAGGCAGCCTGGATTGGACCCGGGCTCTATCCCTTATCAGCCATGTGGTACAGGCCACATTATTTAAAGGCTCTGAGCCTCTGTCCTCTGATCTGTAAAGGGGTGTAATAAGAACATGTGTGAAGGGCTTGGCACAGGGCAAGTGAGGATGGGGGTGATGAGCAGCATTACAGAAGAGGCACGATGGCAAACTGAAGGCTCAGAGTGACACGACCACTGGGAGTTCCAATACCTTAGCTCTGCTCCCAGCCCTGTTTCCCCAGCTGCCCGTGTTCGGAGGTTTGCTGGCAGCCATGCAGTCTAATCCTCATCGCTTGAGAGAGGGCCGAGGCTCCTCTCCATGCCATCTCCAAGTGGCTGGCTTCTTGCTTTGCTCAGGGCTCTCTGTGTGCATTTCTTGATAGTGCTTTCTATGCAGAAACTAACACAGAGGTCCACGCTGTCTCTGCCATCTCTCCTGAGAGACGTTGGAGACAGCGTGGGATGACGGAGTGGGTGGGATGAGGGAGGCGAGCAGGCACAGATGGCTGTGGTGTAAGTGAAGGGGGTGGGGGCAGTCACGCCCTTTGCCCACTAACAGTGGAGCTGTGCCAACAGTTTTTGTGGTGATGGTAATTTGTAGATGTGACAGTCATTAAACCGTGATGGGGCTTTATGGGAAGCAGCAAGAACACAGGAATCAGTCCTGTCAGCACAAGGTCCCTCCCATGTATGATGCTCTGTGATTACGTTATTCAATAATTAAAGGTGGACTGGACTCTCTGTGCCATGCCATCTGGAGATGCCCTTGCCAGGAGCTCAGCAGGAGCCCTCTCTTTGAGAGCCCAGAGTACATCACTTAGCCCACGAGTGCAAAGCGGTCCAACTAGACTCAGGGGGCTCCAAGGCCTGGAATTAGAAAAGTACAGTACTGGGGGGATGGTCTTTAGACTGATAGTCCCATGGTTGCTAACAGTCCTTTCCAATGACTTTGCTATGAGAAATTCCAAATCACAGATTCTAGAGGGAATGAGGAACCTAACACAACCCAGGCCTTCTAGGAGATGGCAAGACCCCAGAGAGATGTAAGATCTTACCGCTAAATAAGAGCATTTGAATTACATGCAGGGCTCCTTGAGCTGGACTTCATGCTGGCTGAATGTTAGTAATGTTCCGAAAGCCTGTTGCAAGGTGGTTACTACATTCCACTTTCCCAGTGTGGAAACAGTCTCAGAGAGGTTAGGGGGCTGGGCAAAATCATGAAGTTGGAAGTAAGAGAGGGGGCTGGGTTTGTACCCATCCTACACCACCTTGACCATGATGGGTGGACCAGGCAGAGTATCAGGCTGTGGAAACACTCATCTGACTCACTGACAGGTTCAAGGGCCATAAATAAGACTCAGAAATGGAAGGTGAGGCCTGAGTTAGCCTTGCTGAGAACGGACAGGAGCCCACAACACTGAGTGATTACTCAGATATCTTGTCTCTGGGACGCCCCGATGGAGCCGGAGCAGTGAGGGAAGGATGGCCTTGAACTCCAAGTTCAAATTGAGATTCCTAAACTTCTAGATGTCAAGAACTAGTAAAATGACGTTAATAAAAAACTGAAGAGAGCATCAGGAACCAACTTTTTGTTTTGCATCCGAAAAGTTTCTTATCCGCTGTCACCATCATTTCACGTAAAAAGGACATTTTGATAACACACCTAACTAAGAAGATTTTAACTTCACAAAAAGAATAATCCTTTAAATGTAATGAATTTCATTTTATAAAAATTTGCTTCCTTATTTTTCCCACTTGTTGCAGTCACAGAACACCTTCACTACTCAGCGGTCTGTGGGAACCCGGCCCCAGCCCACCCCTTCGTGTGCCCTAAGCTCTGGGTCGTTCTGCTGCAGTGGGAGTGGAGGAGGAGGGCTGGAGGGTAGAGACTCATGGCCCATCTCCCTTAGGCACACAAGCCACACTTTGGGCCCAACAGAAAATTGGGGCAAAAACCGATGGGGTCATTTTGCACTAAGGAGTTTGAATGAGCGAGAAGTGTGAACTACAGCCATCTTCAAAGGCGGGTTAATGTTCCTCTTCTCAAACACACGCGTTCACACTGTGCTACAAACTAATTTAGCGAAGAGTTGCTAATTAGACGTCTTTGGAAAATTGGGTTTCTTAGCTGCATAAGACTGAATCGCAGATACTATTCTCAGTGCACGGCAGGCTACTGGGCGCTCCCAAGGTACCTGTGCTGAGTCCAGGGGAGAACGAGCCAACCCCAACGGCAGGGAGCGCACGCACACAGCTCCTGGAACACGCTCACAAAAGCCAGCTCCCCCTTTAAACACGTGCTACCTGCCACTGCGACCGTTGTTCCCAAGGTCGCCTCACTGAAAGACTGACTCCTCTGTGAGGCCCCAGGGCCCGGGGCCACTACTGCCTTCTTGGAGGTGACCCATGTCACTGGACACAGAGGGCCCACCTGCAGAAGAAGGGGTATAACATGGGCCCAGAATAGGCACATAATAAAAAGGTCAGTTGGGGGTGGGGGCAGAGAACACGTTTCAAAAGGATTCAACATGCTGATTGGGTCCCAGGAAAAGGAGAAAATAAACACTTTCGGTTTCTGTGAGGCGGCACAGTCTGCGGTAGGTGCTGGGGATTCAGAGGTAAACCTGGACAAAGTTGGGGTCCTCAGAATAGACCCCAACTTATGGGGGAGAGTGACAAACAAACTGTGGCGAGACAAAGGTGTCATGACTGAAGGGAGTTCACACCCAGTATTTGTGGCCAGAGGAACCCCACTGAGCACCTGGGAAGCAGGGGTCCCACAGAAGCGACACTTAACGATGACATTTCCCGATCGCTCACTATGGTGCAAGCACCCTGATAATAAGCACTTTTAAAAAATGTTATTGTTATTCTATTACAATTGTCCCAATCTTTCCCCCTTTGCCCTCCTCCGCCCAGCCCATACCCCACTCCCACGGTCAATCCCCACTCTGTTACCCACATCTGTGGGTCATCCATACGTGTTCTTTGACTCGTCTCATTGACTGGTCCCATTCATAGCAGCACTACTTACAGTAGCCAAGTGCTGGGAACAGCCTGAGTGCCCATCGGTGAATGAGTGGATCAAAAACTGCGGTATGTTTACACAATGGAATTCTACACGGTAGAAAGAAAGAAGGAGCTCCTACCCTTTGCGACCGCATGGACGGAACTGGAGAGCATTGTGCTGAGTGGAGCAAGCCAGGCGGTGAGGGACAAATACCCGATGATCTCACCTGAAAAGCACTTTCACAATGTGGTTTTGCTTAACTCTCTCTGTGAGATTTAGCAGAGGATTACAGCCCTACATGTATGTATGCATGCACACACACCTGTGTATGTGTACATGTCTGCACGTGTGTGTAGATGTGTAGTAATAACATTTCGGCTGGCTAAGGGAACTCCTCACCTGCACGGGCTCCCTCCACGGTCCTCGAAAGGCCTGGTCATGTGGTCATGTGCTGTGATAAAACTTTCAGAAGCGAATTATGTTGGTGGCGACCGGGACGGTGAAGGCCCCCTTTGTCCACTCTGACCTCTCCTCCCTCACACTGCCCTTCGTGCTGAGTGAGCTGAATGTGTGGAGTGCTGGTCCGGATGGTTTTGGCATCTGGCTAAGGGAGGTTGCGTTTTGGGCACAGTCATTTGGGGTTCAAGGGGACATATCTGCAGGGACTGACTCACGTCTGTCATGGGCACTGGCAGCCACTCTGGGTAGGAATGGCTTTCAGGAATACTCCCACCAGCTCACCGCGCGCGGCCACGTGAAGTGCGGGGCTCGGACCGGTGGCAGTAAGAATGGCTCCTGCCGTCCTCGGCGGCCACGTGGGCCACGAGGAGAAACAAGGTGTGAAATGCCCGCGGAAGCCCGTCTGCGGAAAAGCCTCCCAGTCGGGAGACGTGTGCAGTTATACAAGGTGGTTCCGTTTTCGCTGATGCCCATCAAAGCAAGTTTCCTCCCGGCACGTTAATACATTTGTACCCTTATGTACCATCCCTTTCTTTTGTTTTCTTTTTCTGTGATTCATTTATTTTAAAATTGGTTTGTTGCTGTTCAAGTACAGTTGTCTGCGCTTACCCCCCCTCCACTGCCCCCCGCCCCAGGCAAAGCCCCCTCCCTCCCTTGCTTCCTCCCCACCTTGGTTTTGTCCGTGTGTCCTTTACAGTTGTTCCCAGATCTTCCCTTTGTCTTCTGAAGAGACGTGCAGAACAGAGTGATGAGAACTCCCGAGTGTGGAAGGCCGCGCGTGCAGCAGCACGGCACACGGGTTACACCTGTGTTTACGCATCCCGGCTCTTAATAATAGCCTTTCGGTCAACCAGCGAGACAAAAGGCTGCATTGTATTTCTATTCACTCTTGAGAAAATTGTATCACAAAAATCGTTGTCCTATGAAGAAGCAATCACAGGGTATACAGCCGAAGAACACAGGAAAGAAGTCCTGCAGAGGTGGATCAAGCAGCTAATTAATAGGATTCTTACTTTTCTGGATATTGTGCTTGCAATATTTGTCAGCTATGTTAAAATTTGCGGTCTGTCGTGATATTTTCTCATTCGCATCCTCATGTTTTCCTTATAGTTGCACTTAATTTTGTATTCCTTTTTTTTAATGGGGGTCCCTCAAAGGACACCAGCGTCAGGGCCATCTGCGCCTGTCGGGGGAGCGGTCCTTCATGGGTGTGTGGCCTGTGCCCTCTTTCCTGACCCTTCTCCCTCCACCTTTCCTCTCCGGCGAACACTGACAATTCTGATTTATCTTTCTTAAGGTGCATGGCTTCTGAACTACCATTTCCCCGACTGGGAGTCACCATGTTGGGAAGCAGGCAGCCTCAGCTGGGTTCCCATGAGGTCCTGCCCGGTCGTGCAGACGAGGGTCAGTGTGAGGTTTGGAGAGAGGACAAATGTGACGCTTTAACCTTTGGCATTTCCCGGGCGGGAAGAAGTGAGTCTCAAGACCCATGTATCACAGTAGTTCCCGCATGGCTGAGCGGGCAACGTCGTGCTTTGGCTCGAGATGTGCCTGACCGTGCTGAGGGCAAGGACAGAGTCACGGCACCCGTGCAGAGAACGGCAATATTAATACTGGTAATAATAATAGTAATGATAACTCCTATTATCCTTTATACTTTAAGTGCTTTCCAGTATACAAGTGGCTTTTCACATACTGAAATGTTTGACAGGACACCTTTTGTCACTTCCCGTCTTTGCACTTCCACAAAAGGGAAAGTGGAGGGTCCTTAAGGGATTGGTTCTAGGTCACATGGCTCTCAGTGGTGGCATCATCTGGGCATTCAGACCCCCCACGACCCCATTCCCCACTGTAGTATGCGGCCTCCTGCTCCCAGGTGCTACACACGCATCTCTGGGCAAGGACGACAGTCCTGTCCCCTCCACGATCTGCTTCCGTTTTGCTCTGGGAATGCCGGAATACGGAGCTGGGGAGCAGTGGAGAGCCGGCCGACTTCAGAGAGCAGGCTGAGAGACGACGAAGCGCTTGGGCCACAGGTGGTCAAAATATGGAGATTAATGACACTCAACCACGGAAGTGGGCTTTTAGGGGCTGTCGTCGGTCAGAAGAAAATATTTTGAAGTCTAAGTTTAAAAAATGTCACAATTGGTATTTTGAATTCATAGATATCACAGGTGCCTTGTAATACCTTATATATTTTTTTTGTTTAGAGAGAAGGAAAACCTGTCTTTAAAAATCACAGGGTCTTATTTTGAGCTCTGTTGGTGCCACGGGGCAGGTCCTGGCCCAAAAGTCACATAGCTAGTAAGTGGCAGAGCCAAGACTCAAATCTGGATCAACCTGATCCCAAAGACACTGTCACAAAGCAAGTGTCATTATCTCATTATGCAGGTGAAGGGACACGTTAAGAGACACACACAGAGGGAAAAGCGCTCCACTAGGGGCTTCTGTATGATGGGGTGCAAAGACTCGACTCTTCCCAGCTCTGAGCCCTCAGACAAATTCAGCTCCATGCCCATTTCCTTCATCTGCGTGATGGGATTTGGATCAACGCCCTCTCTTAGCTATTGTGGATATAATGAGATAATGTACATCCATCAGCTGCCCAGAACAGGGCTTAGATGAGCAGTGAGGCTTTAATGCCACCCAGGGCCTTTGGAGCAACTAGCAAAATGCTTTTCAAACAGTAAATGTTACATGGGTCTTTATGGAAAGAATGAATAAAAAATGAGGGGAGCCTTAAAATGAAACGTTAGCACTGTTATCCCCACAGTGTCCCTAAAATCCCTCCAGCCTGTTTTATACTCTTTGCTGGGTATGAAATAGCTCTAGTGATTGATAGGTTTTCTAGTAAAATAGTCGTGCACATGTACCATTAGTTGACAGAGGTAGTGACGACAAATACTTGCAAAGCACTTTTCAGAACTTTTTTTGGACACTGTCTCATTTTATTCTCACCATAATGCTGGGGACTGCTGATATTGTCACTGCTGTGGCGGTGGCTACTTCCGCTGCCTGCTTGCATTTACTGGGGGTCTGCTGTGGGTGACTTTGTGCTGAGCCCCCTGCAGCGTGCTTTTCTGGTGCATCCCATGGACTGGGCTGTTAACAGCATTTTATGCATGAGAAAGCCAAGGCTAGCAGGGTTTTTAAAAAACTTGCCCAAAAGTCACATAGCTAGTAAGTGGCAGAGCTAAGACTCAAATCTGGGACAGCCTGATCCCAAAGACACTGCCACGAAGCAAGTGTCATGATCTCATTACACAGATGAAGCAACGCACACCAAGAGAAGTCGCAGGACTTGCTGCAAATGACTCGTCTAGTAAAGGGCAGAGTCTGGACCTAAATTTATGAACTGTCGCTCAAAATTCTAAGCTGCTTCTACGACTTGACTGTGCCCCAATCTGGTGATGGTCAAAAGGAGGCCGTCGTCAGTCTGCCTTTACTCAGTGCTTCTATTTACCGAGTGTATGCAAAGCATCTAATGAACATTATTCCATCTGCCCAAACCCAGTGATGTCCGTGCTCACAGAAAAAGGCTGAAGGGTTCAATCTCCAAAACGTTAGTGGCAGTTATCGCAAGGTGGTAGGATTTTAGATTATTATTTTCCTTACCATCTTACATATGGTTTGATTTTTTAAACAAATAAAGATGATAAAACGTAAAAGCATAAGTTTATCACTACCCTTTGCTGGAGGTATTATTTATCCTTACTTTCCAGCTGAAAAAAACTGAGGCGAAGAGAGGGAAAATGAATGATCTGCTCAAAGTCCAGAGCTCTTGAGTATCCATTCTACCGAGCCACCACGTGGGAGCCCTGATTTGCCCAGAGCGGGAGAGCAACGTCCTGCCTGATCTCCTGTGACAGGGGCATGGCTCCTTCTACCCTAAATCAGCCAGGGCAGGAGCGACAATTCACAGGGCTGTTTCCCAAATGTTGGGCTGTCGCTCTTACGTTAAGGTGTATTGTGTGTTGTGAAGCCTTCCCTGGGTGTCAAAGTGCCCCACGTGACCTCACATTCTTCATTAGTCACTGCCTGGGACAGTGGAGGTGGTGTGACATGATGACATTCGGAGGGGCGGGGGACCACTGGTGCATAGGTGAGCACATGTGCATGCGTGTACGTGTTGGGGTGGTGCCCACACCACTTTGGCCACTGGGGATGGGAGTGTAGAGAGACATGTAAATACCTCTTAGATCTCCCCCTTAGTTTCAAAAGTTTCATGCTATTCCCTAAATGCAAAAACATTTGGAAAATACTAATTTAGATGACTCAATAGAAGGTTGATGGTGAAAACGACGTTTGCCAGACAATATTGGGTGATCCCTCACAGACCATTAAATCCCAGCCACGTCCACAGAGGCAAGCAGGCCCTCTGCGATAGTATTAGCCAGACCCAACTGTGGAACGTATTTGCTAAAACTTAAAAACCAGCTTATTGTTGCCCCGCATCCCTTCCTGACCTAGACCAAAAAACCAGGAGCAAGTAGCAAGGTTTGGTAAAGAAAACACCAGGCCTTGGACCCGAATCTACTCCATGGCTCTTACAAGGAGTGCATCTTTGAACAAGACACTTGACCCCTCTGGGTTTGTCACCTGTCAGCTAAAGAAATGGACCGGATCATCTGAAGGCCCTGCGAGTACAGCAGGATGCAATTCGATTCCACAAACACTTACTGCGCATCCACCTGTGCCCAGCACTGAGGTAGCCGGAGGGCAGCTGGTGATGGCAGGCGCTTGATTCTGCACTACCACAACATACTTCTCCGTATCATGGGCCAAGCGTGAAGACCCTCTGTAGTGAATGCCCGAGTGGGTCACCCAGGTCTCTCCTTACATCAGAGGCACTTATTCGCCCAGTTATTGTAGCTGCCTCACCCAACGTTCCTCCCCCTACCCAGTGACTGGTTGACACTGGGTCCAAAGGCCCAGTCCTTTCCTTGCATGAGGGACACGCTATCAGGGCAACTTCAGCTCCAGAGCTCCTGCTGGGAACACTGAGGCCAGTGAGGGCCATGCAGCTTACCTTCCCCGCCACATCCTAATGCCCTTGCTCCCTCACAGGCATTATTCCTGAGAGCGTGCCTTAAACCCCTTTACGTGCAAATCTCTGCCTCAGAGTCTGCTTCCTGGAGAAACTCAAACATTGCCATGGGATCCCATGGCCTTTGGGAAAAGAGGGTCCACTCAGAGTGGCTGGAAGCAGGCCTGGCACCCATCCCATTTCCTGGGACATGGGCACGAACATCCCCTGTGTGGTTTCAGGGGGTGGGATTGGGTGGTCCCTGCAGTGATAGATGCCTCCTGTGAACATGGCCCAGGCGTCTGGTGAATGCTTAGCTTCGAAAGAGAAACCAAGGAAGCCCAGGTTCTTTCTCCTTTATATCACGGAGCAGCAGTCAATGATACTTCATTCATACGGGAGCATACTCTTCCAGCCTGACTCATTCAGGTAACCGGAAGCCCAACTATTCCCCTTGAAGTTAAAACAATGCCTGTGTTGAACACATGGTAGAAAGTCAAGAGCACTTACTGAATCAGGAGAATTCTAGCAGAATACTAGGGCTTTGAGAGAAGCCTCTGTGAGAGGTGGGCCAGGTGTGGGTTTGCTGCAAAAATCTCTGTGACAACCAGGTCTTCTGCTCAATAGGCTGAGAACCGCCAATGTCCTGGATTCAGAAAACCATGGCTGTGCCAGAGGACACACTCTCCGCCCTCCTTCCAGACCACCACTGTGTTCAGTTCGTACTTCCGGGGAAACCACGGTCATGTTTAAGGCCATATGCTCCCTAGGAAACACTGTGTGCACACCAGAGCACTGCAGAGTGGAAAGCACACTGTGATTCAGACCCCAACTCTGGTGCTTGTCAGTGTGTGGCCTTGGACAAGTCACTTCACCAACCAGAATTCTTGTTTGTTTACTGGTAAAATAAAACTAAACCTCACCTTTCAGGAATTTTGTTACAACAAGAAATAATATTACAGGCTTAACAGCAACTTGGCCCTCAAAGCCAGTAACTATTACTAGTAATAATAATGTCTAGATAATACTGGTATTACAAAGAAAAGGAATACTAGCTCACCAATATAATGCAGAGGCTAAAACCAGACGAAAGGCCCAGTCTATTTGATTGTTGACTTCACATGTTATGTAAAAATGGATACTCCCATCACCCACCTAATGCTGAAAAATGGTGCT
>PVKM010032554.1:0-16352 GCA_004027735.1 Carollia perspicillata
AAATGGGGTGAGAGCGGGGAGTTGGTGTAGAGTTGGTGTGGTAGAGTAGAAGTTTGCCGTCAGCTGAGTCGGGATGACATCCTGTTTTCCACATTGTTGCTGCGGTCACTTTGTAGACCAAGTGTTAAGATCTTAATCTATAAAATGGGAATGCAAACAAACACATCTGTCATTCACTGGACAAAAAAAGAGACTTTTTCTGTAGTTCATAGCACCAATGTTCAATAAATATTTGTGGAATTAAATTGAAGTGGACCAAAATTTTCCCAAGTCCCTCAAACCTTCTTTTAAAATTACCAGGAATTTATTAAAAATGATTTCTGTATGGACTATAAGATTATGGTTTCAGAACTTAACAGCAAAGTTACGTGGGTGTGTTGTGTGGGACAGTGCATCCCCATAGGTGAGCAGCTACTTGGGATGTGACTACAGGAATACAGTTCATCCGACACCATTTCTGTAAACTTGAGTGCCATGTGCTTTTGTCTTTTTCAATTTCTCTACCTATAAAAGTTTGTGGGAGAAATACAAATATGGTGACATCTTCATTATAATCTAGATACGGTGATCCATGGAAGGAGATGTGGGCCAGGTGTCAGAAAACTTAAATCCTAGTTTCTTTGACCAAAACTTGACTTCTCCATGATTGAGTTTCCTTAACCGTGGAAGAGGTTTGTGTGTTCCCTGTTAGGCAACTGGCATTGCATAACCACTGACAGGTAAAGGTGAGCAAGGCATGATCCTTGCCCCTCTCTGACTCACAGTTTAGTAGGAGGAGAGACTTCCAACCATCAATGGCTTAGTGTGAGCAACTTCCTAGAGGCAGACAGTAAAAATAGCAGTGACACCATGGAGTGAGTGGCTAACTCTGCCTGGGTTGATCAGAAAATGCCTGGGAACAGGAGTTTATGTTAGTAGTAACTGTCTGTTCTTTCTTACAGTGTCTTTTCAAGGCTCAACTGTATGTGAAAGAACAATGTGGTTGAATTATTGTTATTGTTTCATTATCAGATTCAGATATTGCACTATCAGGCATTCTGTTGAAAAGAAACCCCAGCCTCCTAGCTAGTCTCTTATAGGCATGCTGGGCTTTCCCTTACGTGTTACAAAGGGGTCAGACTCTACATCCATAAAGTAAGTGAATGTGGAATCTGACTCTATTCGTCATGCAGAAGTATTTTTAAAAATTTTGCCAAAGTTCTGGGGGCTCTTCTACAATGTTTCCTCATTCTCTGATTTGCTCTGTACCCTTACCTGCCTATTTGAATGAGTGATTTATGCAACAGATATTTGGCAAACACTTCATATGTATTCAAGGAATATAAACACAACTAAATGCAGAGAAATCCGAAAGACATGGCCATATATTATTAGCCTGTGACTAGTGCTCAATGGAAACCAAAGATGAGTGCAGTGGACTGGGAAGGAGGAACAATGAGGGGGCTGAAGTTGTCAGAACAGGCTTTGCAGAGGAAGCCATACTTGTGCTAGTTCTGCACGGGTCGGTAATTTTTACTTAGGCACAAGAGGGGCCTTATCTTTGCCACTTTGCAAAGAGCATAATGAGCCCAGTGTCATGAGTGACACTGAGGGGTCCCTTTCATTTAGATGATATATGGGAGCAGTAAGAGAGGAAACTGGAAGAGCCCCATCTTTTGCATGAATATCGGCTCAGATCCCAGCTGATGACCATTTTTACACAGGTGTTCTATTTTCCCTCCGAGCCCAGAATCTGCCTCTTCTTTATATTGATATCCACCAGAGCACTGTGCATGTAGGGCTTGCCAATAAATACTTTTGAAATTGAATTGTTTTAGATGTAGCGAAAGACTTTCATGGACTTTGAGGAAAGACGGAGACATAATTTTATTAAAGATTTTACCTCTAAAGGAGAGAATGATGGATGGCATCAGAAATGGATTTATACTCAGCTCACAAACATCAGTCAATGGCATACATATTAAGAACCTACTTGTGCAGGAAAGCACACTAATGAGTGTAGCATACTCATATACATGTGTTTGTATCTGGATACAACAGATGCCTGCTTGGGTGTATGAGGCACTCCGGTGGGCTGGAATGTCATTCTCCGGGGGGAAGACCCGCGTATTCATGTTGGAAGTACTTACGCTCTCCTCCCTTCGTTGTTTTGCAGCTCTACAGCTCCATGGACTTTGGGAGACGCTGGCAACTCATGCATGAACGCATCACCCCCAACAGGTTTTACTGGTAAGCCCTGTCCGCAGACTCTGCCACAGAGTCACCTTCTTGGATAAAGAATTATCAGACAGCAAAGCACTACGAACAATTCCTGGACACCTTCATCGTTGAAGGCACATGTGCTCTAGACCTTTGCTTCCCACAGTGGTGTTCCTGGACCAGCAATATTAGCGTCACCTGGGAACTTGTTAGAAATGCAGATTCTCCAGCAAGACATACTGATCAGGAGCCAGCATGTAACAGCTGCCCTGGTGATTTAACATGCACATTAAAGTTCAAGAAGCACTGGGATAGAGAGCTCAATGAGAAGGTCATGGCCAGGCTCTCTTTGCTGTGTGCTAATCTCTCTTCTATTTGGAAAAAACCTCAAATCTTTTATGTGCCTATTCGAAAAGGCAGTATTTCCTAAAATGTCCTCTGAAGAGCACTAGTCCCACCCACAAAGTTTCTCTTCTCATAAGTGTTTTTGTAGTCCAATAATTTGAAATATGATTGGCCAGCTCTACTTTTCTGAAGACTCAGGATTCGTGTTAGGGCATTAGACTCTGGGCAGGCCCGGAATGAAGAAGGCTGCAGAACTTGAAGTGACTTATTTCCACACTTATTTTACTGCGGAATCTGTGTGTATTCATACCAGATAAATCCTTCAGAACGACTTCTGGGGAGTACATTTTGAAAAAAAGCTTTTATAGGAGTGAGTTCATATTCCATATGGAGAATTGGCCCTCCTCCAATCAGAAAGTGACTTTATTAATTGGTGTTCCTTTATAGATCCATACAATTTTCGCCTTGGTTATCACAAGATAAACTTGTTTTGATATAATTTTACCTCTTGTTCTTCCTTGCTCTAACATGAACTACTTCTTATTTGTATCTTTTTTTTTTTTTCAGTAGTGGAGAAAGTCAAAGTATTCAAGATTAGGAAGCATG
The DNA here is from genome assembly GCA_004027735.1 of Carollia perspicillata. Classification (NCBI taxonomy): domain Eukaryota; kingdom Metazoa; phylum Chordata; class Mammalia; order Chiroptera; family Phyllostomidae; genus Carollia; species Carollia perspicillata. The sequence continues at coordinate 3,151 of PVKM010032554.1, forward strand.
CACTAGAGGGTATTACATACTTTGTTATATGCCTAATCTAAAAGAAACCCAAAATTCACAATGTTTGAAAGGAGCGTTTCATGTCTCCTTTGAATACCTTAGGGCAATTCCCTTAAAAAGTCATGATGTGGCACTTATGCCCTACATGAGGTAGGGGCGGGTATGGTGTGGATGTAGCAGGGAGCTGGCCGTGATGAGCACTTGTACATATGCACATCTACACCAGTGTCTTTGGAGGGACCCATAAAACTATGTCCGGAGCTAAAAGTGATGATTTCTGAAGCACACCGTGAAAGCCGACCGTGTTTTGTGCATGCGGTTTAGAGTACTGGGAGAGAAAAGGGAGTTGGAGTATTGCTCTTGATTCAATGCCTGGACTATCCCCAGTTATTTTGCGCTGTTCAGACCAATATTATTTAGTCTATAACGATTATTACAATCATTATTTGGTGTGTACTTGGAACCATTAAGATTTTCAATAGACTAAGGCAGAAATAGGGAATACTTGTTTCTCTGCTGTTCCTGCTACAGAACTATAGCTTTTGCTCAGTGAACATGGACCAGTGTCTCAGTGTCAGTGTGCTGTCACTCAGAGTCCCTCAAACAAGCTCTTGGGACAGTAAGGCAGTTAGTTAACTAGGAAGTCGTGTTGATGGAGAAGGAAACTACCATAGACTGGATAAGCCTTGTCATTGTTTCCGAAGGAAATTAAAATAAAGAGGCTGAAGGGCCATGTTTCTCTATCTTTGCAAAGAGCAGGAGCAGACTGTTCCAGCTGCTCCACCCTCCCCCTTCCTTTGTGCAGCAGGAAGAATAAATCCCTGGGTCCTAATAATTGTGTTTCATCTCTCTTCCACTCGGTGCTTCTTTCATATATGCCCCATGGGGAAATATAAAAGTTAGTGCCCGTGCTAGCTAGCCAAGTGGTAGCTGAAAGTTTCATTTTTGTAATTATCGCTTCTTTGTTTCTGATGTATAATTGCCATGATTATTCTTTTAGATGTCATAGGAGTCACGGAAGAAGAACAACTTTTTACATAGACTTTTTTTTTTCTTCAATGACAGAATCCAAGGCTGCTGAAAGCTCTAAACCACTTATGTTTGAGAGACATCGCCTACATGGGTTAGGAGTAGAAATATCCATGTAAAACCTCCTTGAGAAAAGACAAGATGCATATTTCCGAGTGTAGGGTGCAGCTTTGGGCTGAGACAGGGTCTCTTCATCTACATAATGGGAACAATATTCTCATCAATTTCATACAGTTATCGAATGGAACAGATATGGTCCATAGGACACTTGGCAATTTCATTTCTCTATTTCCAATTTATAATTTGTAAGTCTTTAAGTACTATGTTTATTAGCAGTTCTGAAGACCATGGCATGTAAGTAATCTGTCATTTTTCCGGGACACAAATTTGAATCCCAGGCACAGATTATATGCCCATGGACATCTGTTAACAATTAAATGGGCCTAATTTACTTCTAAGAGTCCCCATCTCAACCTAAGTTTATATTCCTCTACTCTTTGAGTCATAATTCTTATGGGGTAGTAAAAATAAAAAAAAATCAACAACAAAAAGCCTTAAAATTACTTCTTTGGGTGGGATAGTGTACAGTGAGGTGGGATTGGAGAGGGTGGAGAAACACAGAGGGAGAATAGTCATGCCAAAATCGAGTCATCGAGATTAAAGATGATGTTAAAAAGACTTCTATCATATTTATCATATGGGATGTAGACAAATAGAATGAACATGCAATTCAGGAGTAATACTGTTCAAATACTGTAATTCGCGATTTGCAGATGTCTAAGGATAGATTCTCCATGAATGGCACATTTCTTCCCCCGTGCAACCTTCAAAATATGGGGAGTAGTGGCCTGGAGGGATTCCTTGCAAGAACACTGTGCTCGAGAAGTGATTTCTGTCAAGGGTGCCGAAGGGAGGTCCAACCCCACGCATGCCTCGTACTTGCTCTGTATCTAAGGTGACGAGCCTTGCAGTGGCTGTGAAAGTGTGTTGGAGGTCGTAAGGGGCTGTCACTTTTAGCCATTTCCTCCTTTGTGCCCCACAATACCTGTGGGTTAGGCAGGGCATGGGGCATACTATTCAGTAACACTATTAATAAAATCTTCATTGAGAAATACAGTTTTCTGTATGAATTCCAGATGTTCTAACTCCATCAAGTGAGGTCACCTAGAAATCTTATACTATGGAGCGACACAGCCATCAAACACGTGCCCCAAGAGTAGGACGGACTCATAGGAGAACCCCGTCTTTACTCATTTGATACCTGATTAAACAAAGGTGGAATAACTATCCTAATATAATTGCTTCCTAGTCTTTGCTTGGGCAGCACTATCATAAGGAAAAAGCATTAGGTTTCTTTTTTGTTTGATTGTTTCTTTTTTATATCCTACTGAGCTGCAAATGAATGGTATTTCCACTCTTCCTCTGGGAGATATTTAACAGGCAGGCACATTTTGCAGTGGGAGGAGCTGTTTCCTCTGCACGTCCAATGCGAGCAGTTGTTGCAGTTCACAGCTTTGCCTAGGTGGCCCCTCACCCTCCCTAGGTGTCCACTCTCTTCCAGCATCTTTTCCAAAGAGTTCACAGGCCTTGCTGAGTTCTGAGTGTAACTGGACTGGCCTCTAAGTGCCTCTGGTCTCCGATGGCATTTGCTTGTATAGTATTGTGAAAGAGAGAAAGAGTGTTCCTAGTGTCTCTTCCTTACTTAATTATCCTCTGTCCTGAAAGAGCAGGGTCTTTTTGTTTATCTTCCTTTCTATCACTTCAGGCGAGGGTACTGATAAAGTAATACACCCTAAGGCAGTGGTCCCCAACCTTTTTGGCACCAGAGACTGGTGGTTTCCTGGAGGACAATTTTTCCATAGACTGGGGTGGGGGGAATGGTTTTGGGATGGTTCAAGCTCACCTCCTGCTGTGTGGCCCCGTTCCTAACAGGCCTGGTCCAAGGTCTGGAGATTGGGAACCCCTGCCCTAAGGCATCAGGGGACTTAAACTCTTACCCAATTTCTGGGATATTTGGATTGCCACGTGGACTGGTCTTGAGAGTAAGAAAACCTTGAAGTCAACAGATGTAGTAGAAGTTCTAGGTCAGCCTACAATATTTTATTGGACACAGACAATTTGTATATTTTTATTATTATAAATATCAGTTTCATTAATATTTTATGTCTATTTCTTTAACACCTAGGTTTGTTTTCTTGGACCATTATCGCCCAAATAAAAACTCGATGGTGGTTGTCCAATCTCAGCAGGGTGTCACTTTTAAATGGTGTGACCCCAGTTCAACAAGGAAAGCCTTGCAGAGCAATGTAGCTGTTAAGTGGGCATTTTCTTGGAGGAGGTTGCAAACAAGCATTGTGTCACACAGCACACAGCAAGTCTCCTAAAGCTGCTTTGACTGTGTCTGTCTCTCCAAAGTCATGATCATCACGGTAGTTATTTCTCATCATTTCCTTCTTTTTCCATGGGCTCTTGATCACAGAGCTTTATTGTCCACTGGACATCCCTTCCGGAGCCTGCCCCTATGCTCACGCCCACCTCCCCAGGTATCATAGATTTTCAATATAGAATGATCTCCCCTACCTGTCTACCTCTCCTTCTACCTCTCTCCCCCCATCCTCAGCAAAGCAATGTAATATCCCATAGGCTTACATCCCTTAGAACATTGAGGAAGGGGGGTTGGTAATTGTTAGGGTTTAATACTTTTGATATAATCACCACTAGAAGGGGGATAGTTACATTAAAATGCACACATTTTGAGTATTCTAATGCCTATTATTAAAATATTAGTAAATTCATATGCTATTATATAGTCCCACATGTAACATGGCAGTATCAGTCTGTTTATAGTGAATATTTATTTTCTCCTCATGGTAGGTAGCCTACAATACAACCCTTTAAGATCTCTATCTTGCAGAGGCCATGCCATCGTGTAGGCCCCTCCCTTTAAGTTTGGGCTGAATTTAGTGACTTGCTTCTAGTGAATAGCATGGGGTGCAGGTGGTGAGATGTCACTTCAGACAATGGTTTTCATCTTAGGTGGGCTCTCTTGCTTGCTTGGTCAGAGTAAATGGTCATGTTTTGAGCTTCTTGATGGAGAAGCCCATGTAGCAAGGGATTTAGGAGGGTCTTCAGCCAATAGTAAGTGAGGAACTGAGGCTCTCAGTCCAAAGCTTAGTTCCAGTGAGGAACAATTGAATTCTGCTGACAATCACGTGAGTGAGCTTGGAGGTACACCCTTCTCCAACCAGGCCTTCTGAGGAGACTGCAGCCCTGGCGAGCACACTGACTTAAGTCTTGTGAAAGACTTCAAGGATCAGGCACCTGACTGAGTCATGTCCAGATGTCTGACCCACAAAATCGGGGAGATAATAAATGTTTGTTGCTTTTAGCTGCTAAGTTTGATCATAATTTGTCACACAGAAATTGATAACTAATACACTTCTCCCCAATCATTATTTTTTACATGTTTATTTTTTAACATAAGGTAACTGCTTCTGTTTTGGACAATTTCTTCCATTTGCCCTACACTGTTATCAACCCCCTAAATATCAAACTTTGCTAATTCTTCTACCCTTTCAGTAGGGAAATATCACGATGTTTGGATGATATTCTGGCATCCTGATGCTTAGATTCTATGGGGATTAATGGTTGAGTAACAGAACTCAGAACCTTATCCTCAGGATGATTGAAACTCATTTAATATATTGAGGTTGTCTGACTTTATTTATTTATTTTATTGTTGTTCAATTACAGCTGTCCCTATTTTTCCACCATTGCTCTCCCCTGCCCTACCCACACCCCAACTTCCACATGCAATCCTCCCCACCACCATCGTCTTTGTCCCTGGGTCCCCTATACATGTTCCTTGACAACCCTTCCTTTTCTTTCCCCCATTATTGCCCTCCCTGACCCTGGTTACTGTCAGTTTGTTCTTTATTTCCATGTCTCTGGTTCTATTTTACTTGCTTGTTTGTTTTTAGTATAGTGGCTAGTATCCCTGCCTATCTGACTATTCTATTCTATTCTATTCTATTCTATTCTATTCTATTCTATTCTATTCTATTCTATTCTATTCCATTCTATTCTAGTTGATTTCTGTTATGCATTTTGATGACAGGATTGCATTTTCTGAGAATATGTTGATTCCACATATGATGTGTGTGTCTGTGCCACATATGTTTGTGTAAATACACGTGAGCTAAGTGTGCACATACTCATGTAGATAAGTTCTAATTTCCCTTAAGCCATAAACATCCCTTGCGTCTGGGTCCTAGAGTTACCCATCTCAGCTGTGGGTGAGAGGACATAGGACAGAGATGCAGGAACTGAAAGTGGGAAAGATTACCTTGAAATAATGTGGCCGGAGTGAACTCTCTTGCATCTTTACCTTAATTTAAACTATAGATCTCACCTATTCTTGAAAACATTCTATGTTTTGCTGCAAAAAATGGGCTTTATCTGTTTAGCTAGGAACTCATTTAGACATTAGACTAAGGCTCCTGAAGAACCACGTGCCAAGCCGTCCTTACACTTTAATGCATTATCCACGACAGAGACAGAGTTAAGGAATAGACAGAATGGCTTGAGATCGCTTCCTGGAAAATCAAGGCCTTTTCAAACAAAGTTAACATTACGGGCTGAACTTTCGAGGCTGCCTCTAAATGTGCATCTACAATTTCGCAAACACAGTCATTTGCAATCTCAAGTAATACGATTTAGGCATCGACCTGATATAAGGGATCAGATTTAGAGGCCCTTTGCAAACCAGGGTATGCCACAAATAATATTTAATTCAGCTCTCCCTTACATTTTAAAAATGGTGAAGCAATTTAAAAATACATTACATTCAAAATAATACACGCAAGGTCAAGAGGGGGATGTGAGAGCTCAGCTTGCAAGCAGAAAATGGCTTCTGCTTTGCTGGTGAGGGCTGCCCATGCTGTGTGTCTGGTTGCATCTTGGCCTTGGAAGAGCTATCTTAATGCTAGGAGCAAAATGCAATGCTCAGAGTTTATACATGGTAGTCTGCCAGTGTGCTGAGGAAGACAGAATGTTCACCTTCCCCTTGGATGAAATTAAGATGTACTGGACTCATGTGATAATTATGCTTCACATATGTCAGTTCTATGAGACAGTTGAAGAAAGGAGACATATGTAGCTGTGTACATAATGATTTCTTTACTATGAAAAGAAGGGGGCATATTTGACCCTGCCTTGGGCAACCTGAAAAGACTGGTGTGTCTTAAACACAGATTCAAAAATTCCCTCACCTAATTCATGAAACAAAAATTCTAAGATGGAAATGGAAATGCCATTCTATTCTTTTTTTCTAGGTTTTTGGCCAGTGTCTCCACAATTAGAGACACATGCCTTTCAAATGCTTTTTCCATCTGGATGGTTATGTGGCGAATATGAGAAATGTCCATTCAGCTCAGAGACTGTGGAATCTCATTCATAAGAAACTTTCAGAGGAGAGCAAATTTAACTGTGCTCCTAGTGGGTCAGATTTCAGCTGGTTGTTGTCCTATTGTGGGCAGGATCAGGAGAGATCCCGTGTGGAGCAGAGTGGCTTGATTACTCCAGTGGGGTCATCTTCCTGAAGCTCAGATTTGCTCATATCTGGCTTGTTTCTTAAAGCAGTGGGGAGAGTGAATGCACTGATGGTAATGAGCTGTTCAGCAGCCTTGTGAGTAGGGACTAGGAGAATTGGAGGCTCAGGGAGAGGGCTAGAAGGAGAAGAAAGTGAAAGATTTGAGCTGAATAGCCCAAGAAGAAACACCAAACTGAGGGCTTGGAGGCTGTTTAAAGTGAGGTTGGACACAGGGTTGCAGGATGAAGGACTTACCCTTTTCTCCCTGAGGAAATCTGGGAGTGTTCTACTCCAGTTTGGGTCACGGTGTGCATTAGTCTGTTCAGGCTGCCATAACAAAATACCAGAAATTAATTTTCTCACTGTTTTAGAAGTTGGAAGTCTGAGATCAGGGGGCCAGCATGGTGGTTTTCGGGCAAAAGCTCTCTTCCTGGCTTGTGGATGGCCACCTTCTTGCTGTGTCCCTACATGGTAGAGAAGAAGAGAGAGCAAGCATGCTCTCTGGTGTCCCTTCTCCTCCTCTTCCTCATTCTTCTTCTTTTTAAAGATTTTACTTATTTATTTTTAGAGAGAGGGGAAGGGAGGGATAAAGAGAGGTAGAGAAACATCGATGTGAGAGAGAAACATGGATTGGTTGACTCTTGTGTGCTCTTCAACTGGGGACCAAACCCACAACCCAGGCATGTGTACTGACTGGGAAATGAACCTGTGACCCTTCACTTTGTGGAACAACGTCCAACCAACTGAGCTACACTGGTTAGGCCTCTCTGGTGTCCCTTCTTGTAAGGACACGAATCCCATCATGAGGGTCCTGTGCTCATGATCTTGTCTAAACCTGATTGCTTTCCATAGGTCCCATCTCCAGATACCATCATATTGGGGAAGAAGAGTTCTGTAGCAGAAATGACTAAGGCTGGAGGGAAAAGATGGAGAGACAAAGCCAAAATGTCAAAACTGATGCTAGGAGGGAAGGAACAGTTTTTAACTAGTTTTATTTTCTAATTGTAGACACAATACAAATTTGTTGTAGACATTTAAGAAAATGCAGAAAAATAAAAAGAAAATGATTATCTATAAGTTCACTACAGAGAAAACACCACTAAAAAAATCAAGTACTACTTTCTATACTTTTTCCCATATCATAATATAGTATAACTGTAAGCTTATTTAAGTTTTTATCACAGTCCAGATCATACTTTTAATACAGCCACGGGGATGTCAAGTACAGTACAGGAAATGGAGTAGCCAAAGAACTTATACACATGACCCATGGACATGACCAATAGTGGGGGGAATTGCCTGAGGGAGTGGGGGTTGCTAGGTGGAGGGGGGCAAATGGGGAAAATTAGGACAACTGTCATAGCATAATCAATAAAATATAACTAAAAATAAAATTTTACATAAAAAAATAAACTTGAACATTTTAATACCATAAATTCTCTATAATTTCTAATGTAATTGAGAACCAGCCTGTGAATCAAAAGGTTACAGTTTCAATTCCCATTAGGACACATGCCTGGGTTGCAGGCCAGGTCCCCAGTTGGGGTTGCGTGAGAGGCAATGGATTGATGTTTCTCTTGCACAGTGATGTTTTTCTCCCTCTCTTTGTCCTTTCCTTCCCCCCCTCTAAAAATAAAAAATAAAATAAAATCTTTAAAAAATGATGTATTAGGTAGGCAATTAGCAGTCTCAACTGCAGAAATAAACATTAAAAAATAAATATAATTTAAAATTTGCATGACTTGCATTGTGTTCTAATTGGTGAATATATAATCACTGAATTACTCTTTTAATCATTTAACATTGACCCTGATTCTAAATTTTTACTATTAGAGAGGGTATTGGAATGTTGTTTTGAAAACCTTTAAGTAATTATTTGTTCAAGGTCTGATTAATGTAATTTTAAGGATAGACTATCAAAACAATATATATAAATATTGTCATGCCAAACTGTTCTCCAGAAAGTTTATACCAGTTTTCACTTCAACTAGTAAAATATCATTTCACTATACCTCATAAAAATTTAATTAAAAAAGTTATCTTATTTCATATGCAAAAATGGATCTCTCTTGTTTTAATTTGCATTTCTTATCAGATCGGTGAGTTTAGACATGTTTTTATATGTTTATTAGCCATTGTATTTCTTTTATGTGACCATCTGTTTTATTTCTTTTTTATTATGAGTTCTTAATTTGGTCTCTAATTTTCTTTCAATATTGTCCCCAGTTTGTTTTGTGGTTTTAATTGCCTTATGATTTTTAACATACTCTTTAGTTTAAAAAATTGGTAAAATATTCTTACTTTTCTCATTATAATGTTTTCTATTACTTTGTGTTCAGAAAGTGTCCTCAACCTATGATTATGTAAATATTATCTGAAGTTTTCTGATTTATAATGCAGTTCTATTAAATATATAACTACCCTATGTATAGTACTAATATATTACATATATATTAGAGAATATAGTAGACATAAAATACTGACTGTTCTATATTATGCTTTAGAAATCTTACACTACTACTTTGCTCTGTGACTATACCATCATTTAATCTGTTTAATAATTTTATCTATACTGGTGGATATTTGTAGAATTTATGGGATTCCTATTTAGTATTTCTAGTAAAATAAAATCCAATGAACATGTCCTCACTTAAATCTATGCTCACATTTCTGACTGTTTCATCTGAGAGTTTCCTATCGGGGACTCTGGTAATAGTTAGGTACTCTTGAGTTTGTTGGCATTTGTCAGCTTTTAATCTAATGGGTTGGTCAGTCCTCTGTTCCCTGAGCTGGACGTCACTGTGTTTAATTACTGTTTATAACACAACATAGTGCCTGGCTGGGCACATTTCCTCTCCTAAAAACCATAACAAAATAAAACAAAAATAAATAACCATCTTTTTCAAAATAGTCTTGGCTTACCATACTCACTCATTCATCCAAATGAATTTGAAATCACTTTGTCATCTTCCCAAATCTCCCAATTCCCTCACTCCATAAATCAACTATCGATTAGAATTGCAGCAAAGCTATAAATTCATTTAAAGAGAAAAGAATCTCTTTCAATATCCAGTTTCCATTTTTGACGGTATGGTTTGTCTTTCCTTCAATTCCATTTCTATGTGTTCCTCAGTGAAATTGTACACGTCTCTTCATATCAGCCCTACACAGTTTCAGCTACATTATTTCTAGAAATTTTCACCTTTGGTGCTATGAAAAGTGAAGATGTTTTGCCCACACCACCTCTCTTCAGCCCGGTATGGCTGAACAGCGTAGCCATGAGGAGTGTCTCCGGCTTGCCTACATGCGTACATAGTTGGTATCCTGAGATTCTTTACGTTATAAAGAAAATACGTTGTTTGTAAATTTTAAGTGACTGGAGAGTGTGATGTGACTAGTGGGAGCATGGGGGGATCTAAACAGGAGACGAGCTCTCCCCTTTGCAGCTATGTGACCTTGGGCAGTTGTTTTTCTCTCTTTGCCCGGTGCCTCACCAATCGCAACAGACACCAACTGGTCTTCCCTGCTATTGCCTCTTGGATGAATGTCAGGTTTCTCAGCCTGGCACACAGTCCTTAATAAATGTCAGCTATGAAATCAATAATAAAACAGCTTATGATATGAGGGGATAATTGGATAGGATGACCATTCTCTTTAATTTGGTGGCAAATGGTACTCAGCATCTCTGAAACTAAGCAAGGTTTGGTATGCCTGAATACTCCCCCACCCCACAACCAAATCCCATTGCCTAATAGCCAGTGTTTGTATCTGTGATCTGATTTTCCAGCTATCAGCATATGTCTTAGTATTATACTTGTTAAAACTATTTTTAGAGAAAAGTATTTCTGGCTTGATGTTCATCAAGTTAGATAAAATTCATAAGGCCATAAACTGAATACTGTGTTGTAGCAGATCACATGTACTGTCACAGATGCGAGGCCAATGTCGAATCAAATCGAGGCAGGTCACTGAAGCATTGTGGCCTGAACTGGGAAACACCCAGAGAATGTTAGAGGAGGTGTTATGATGGCTTGGAGGATGAAGGGCTCAGGTGAGGCTGGTGTGCCCATCGACATCATCCCGAAGGGGAAAAAATAGGAGAATCTTGAAGAGTGATTTCAATTGGCAAGTAAGAGAGGGAGACAGAGTCTGGGAAGGGAGAATAACTGGAACAAAGCCTAGGTCACGGTGCGTTTGGGGGCAGTTAGTAGATCTGTTAGAATGGGGTTCTCAGCTTCAGCATTTTTGACATTTGTTTGACTGGATAATTATCCCGTGCATGGTACTATTCCCCGGTCTCTGCTCCATAAATGTCCGCGGCACCCCTTTAGTTGTGAAAATGTCTCGAGGCATTGCCAAATGTTCTGTGAGGGGCAAAACACCGCCCATTCCTCTGTCATTGAGAACTAATGTGCTGGAAAAATAAAAGTGCACCGAGAGACAGTGGGAAATAGAACTAGGGACACTAGGTTCAGATTGTGAAGGGGGCCTCAAATGCCAGGTAAGTGGTTCAGACTTCTCTCTCTGGGTAATGGAGAGCATTCATCTTTTGTGCAAGGAAATGACATGATGCTCATGTTTCATGAAGATTTATTGACATTTGACACTTTCCTTGAGATGCTCAAGTGCATTTCTGGGCAACTTTCTGCCCACAGATAAGGTACTGATTTTTCTCATGACAGGTGCAAATCTTTGAAAGCATCCCGATTCCAGGTTCCATTTTCAATTACATGAAAAAACTCACGTAATTATAGACCTTTAAAAAGTGTATATCTAATATATGTTTTTAAAATAACCCAGTTTGTTTACACTTGAATTGATGCAACGTTAAAGGATTTTTTTAAACTAAGGATTTAATCATTTTAACACACCACCTTTTTTTTTTCTTGCCCTTTTCTAATGTCTGTACACATGAAAGTCATTTCTCACAAAATTTTATTATGCTCCCATTTTATGTCTTTTTTCTTTCACTTACACCCAGCCTAAATAATAGTCTGTAGGTATGCATAAGATCATTTTGAGGGTAGCGGAATATTCCCCTCTCATTTATACTAAAGAATTATGGAAAAGGTAGAGTGGAAAGGCCTGGCCAATGATCTGACCTAGTGATTTCTCCAGCAGTGCTGTTGGATGCCCTGCGGGGGTTCTAATAAGTTGCTCCAGGACAGAGAGAAACCTGGTGGGTGCTTATGGATCATGTCCTTGGCCCTCCCATTTCTGCTTCAGCCAGCATGACTAATCTTATTCATTAGTTTTACATATTAGGCTTTGGCAGAGTGTTACTTTTGAAGATAGAAGACCATTTGTAAAAGAAACAAAACTGTTCACAAAATCATTGATCTAGGCTTTAAAAAAATTCATTTCACACAAGCCACCTACAGGTTATCTTTCCTTGATGTTCACACTGCCCTGCAGTGTCCAGCTCCATAGTGTAGACAGTGCTTGAATGGCTGAAGTCATTGCCAGACTCCCTAAGCCTGTTGTGTTGGTGAGGATACTACCCGATGCCCCCCTTCTCTGTTCACAGGCTTACCTTGTTTTGGTGAGAATGTAACTGTCCACATTTACATGGACTTGATTTTGGCAATTTAAGTGCTAATTCATGGAGCCAGGTTTAAGACAGGATCCAGGGCCATGGTAACTGGGTTGGAAGAAGTACTCACAGACCCCTTTATTTGCTTGGAGGCAAATAGCACTGAGGGTCAGTTAGTCACACTCAAGCTTGTTTTGTTTAGTTCATTTGTTTGTTTTTTCCTCGAAGGGACACATAATTAGGAAATTTTCTTTCTAGAAAGTTAGTTTTTTTTCCCAGCTGTCAGCATCTTGCTTTTGAAAGACAACAGTTTTTCTCTTGCATACCTGGGTTGTGTATATCTGAATCTTGCAAATGGCCTTTGCTACCCCTGATCAAGGGACAAAATTCTGATTCAAGAATCCACGGTGCTTCTCCTTAAAGCCCCTCGAATCGGGACACAGTCTTCCCTGTTAGCCATCTCACTCATCTTTGGAAAGGCAGTCTGGACGATGGATTTGGGGTCTGCCCCCCTCCTTCTCATGTCCCTGCTGGCCAGCTGGGCCATATTCACACGTTCTTCAACCTTTTCCCTAACCGTGTGGGAGAGAAGCTGTCAAGCAATTTGGGCAGAATTGTGCACGGTAGAGGCAGAGAGAGAGCCCCTGGGGGGTTCCTGCTCTGCCCATTCAGCATTTTGGATGAATTCGAGGAGACTCAGGCTTTGAAAAGGTCAAACCCTGAACCAGTCTGATCTATAAAAGGCACCAAAGTATGCAGTACCTGCCAAGGAGCCCAGCCCAAAGCACTGGGGGTTTCAAATGGGATAGCCACGCGTGTACGGACCCGTGCAGCTGGGAATGAGAGGTCCGAGATCCTGCCTCCCGCATTTTTTAGCATTTGTCCCCCTGTTTAACAAGTGTCATGAAAAGAAGTGGCAGTGAACGAGAACAAAAGGAGTTGGGTTTACGGCTTTTTACTTTTGTGGAAGAGGAGATTTGGAACATGAATTACGTGACTGCAGAACCACGCCTTCTTTCTCTTTTCCCTTCTTTCACTCTTTTTTTTTTT
>PVKM010032555.1:0-16347 GCA_004027735.1 Carollia perspicillata
ACAGGGGAGGAGACCAGGCATTCCCAGAACAGAAGGGCCATACAGAGCAGGATAGTAAAGTGGAGGAAAGAATACAATCCAAAATAAAGTACGCCAGACTGACAAAGAAGGCAAGACAATGAAAGACTTACTTGGGAAGACCCACAAGACACACAGGAATGGGCTTTACCTGCCAGTCGCTTGGCCATTAGGACACTATGAAAGGTCTAACTGGGGCATAGGGACTCGTTGAATAAAATGACTTCAGTTTTATTCTGAACAATTTAAATTTTGCCTCACTTCTGTTTGTTGTATTGATAGCATCCTACACTTCTTATGATCCTCATTCTGCCTGTCTTAGCCTTCCTTCTGTTTTAATTATCAAATTTTTTTGTAGTTTATGTCTGTTTTCTTGGTTTGGTTTTGTTTTTACAGGTGACTACCACATCCATTGATATGTCTCACATTGCCCAGCACACCATGATGTTCATCCTGGCCCATCCCAGGACTGTTCTCGTTCCACCCTCGGCCAGTTCTCAGTCCCATGTCTTTGCTCGAGCTTTCCCACCTACCTAAAATGTCCTCTTTTTTTCTTCTGACCCTATCCAAATTCTCCTCAACTTTCAAGGCTTAATTCAAATCTAAATCATGTAGTTGGAACAGCCAGTATACACTGAAAATCAACATATGTATTACTATTCATTTCTCCCACACAAATTTAAGGCCCTATTTAATTTAGTAGTCCATGCTTTCTCATTCTATAAACTGTTTGCTTCCTATGGTTAGACAATAAATTTCTCACAATTACAGACCATTTATTATTTTTCCTTTCCTATTCAATACATGCTAGTTGGTCTGTCGATGCATTGATTCATCTGACCAGTTGTTAACTAATAGTTATTGAGCACTGCCCATGTTCTTTACTTACAGGGCAAGTACCTTAGCATAATGAATAAGATCTTTTACTTGATCAGCCCTCAGCCTACTTTTCAGCTCTCGATCTTCTACTTTGTATCTACCTTTAACCCTAGCCTTGCTGAACTTCTCGTCCAGTATCTGATATATCATAGGTTATAGCTACATGTCTTTGCTGTCCCCTGAGCTCTTGCTGCCCACTCTCACATATCTATTAAGCTGCATCAGTTCCCCCTTAGCGCTTTGCTTATGCTTCCTCTTACAGCAGATAGGCCAGCCGGTCCTGAGGTCCTCTAGACTGTGGTGCCCCAGGAGCCTGTCTTATTCACCCTTGTGTACCCACAGCACAGTGCTCTCTGATGGGAGGTTGCACTCGTCTGGGAATTATCACCAGAATAGGCAGAGGCATAGGATGAGGGTTGGGAGGATCCCATATGTTTGAAATCTGGAGAGAGCAAAATTTTCAAAAATGGGGTAGTCAGTAGCAGTAAGTGCCCCCGCCCCCAAAATGAGAATGAAAGAAAAACCTTTGAGTCTGACATGGAAGAACAGATCATTCAAGTTTTTCTTGTGACTGATTCTAAAGGAAGCAGAGGTAGGTGCATGCAAAATACTAAAGCATTGGTGCTGAAGAATTGACTATAACTCACATTTTAAAAAATCTTGTCAGTAAAAAAAAAAAAAGAAGATATAAGGGTAAGTGAAGATGTTAGCATTGACAGAGGGAAAATTATTTCCAGGATGGGGGAGATTAGTTGATTTGAACACCTCTACAAACATCGATTAATATAGTCCTGGCATGATAATTTCTCCATGTCTTTTAAAGAAGAAAATATGATTACATTGGAATAAATTTTATAAGAGAGTAATACTTAAAACCAACATTGTTGTTACCTGCTCTCCCCCACCCTTTTCTCTCAATATAGCACAACACAATACAGTCTGAATGGTTATCATTCAACACAGGGTTCTGTTTATGAAATGTTGCTTGATAGAGTATTCCTTATTTATTTTAATTATTCTCATTAAACTTAGCTCATCATTCAATACTTAAATCTCAGTACCTCTGTGACATCTTCATAAGCACCTCTAGTTAGAATCCTTATGGAATGTACCAACATTCTTATACCATTTATTTATATTTCTTAAGCACAAATAATATAGTCACTTCTATCATTGTTTTTGACAGGCTTTATTTTTATAGCAGTTATAGGTTTTCAGAAAAATTGAACAAAAAGTACAAGGTTCCTGAATACCTTCCCTCTCCCACCCTCAGTCCCTCTATAATTAACATTTTGTATTGGTGTCCTATATTTATTACAATTGATGTACTAATATTGATATATTAATATTAACTGAAGTCCATAGTTCGGATTAGGGTTCACCCGTTGTGTTGTACAGTTCTGTGGGTTTTGCTGAATGCATAATGTCATGTACCCATCACTAGAGATAGTTTCACCGCCCCCAGAGTTCCCTGTGCTCCACACAGTCATTCTTTCCTCTCCCTGAGTGTCTGGTTTTCCCAGACTGTCACATAGTGTGAATTATACAGTATGTGGCCTTTTCAGATAGGCTTCTTTTACATGTCAGTAGCCATTTAATGTTCCTTTTGTAGCTCTTTGTGGGTTAATAGCTCATTTATTGTTTTCTTTTTTCTCTTCTTTTTTTCTTGAGAGGGAGAGAGGGGAAGGTGAGAGGAGAGACATCAGTTTGTTGTTTCTCTTATTTGTGCATCCATCGGTTGCTTCTTGTGTGTCTTGAGTAGAGATTGAACTCACAACCTTGCTGTTTGGGGACAATGTTCCAACCAACTCAGCCACTTGCCCAGGGGCAATAGCTCATTTTTATCACTGAATAATATTCTGTGTGGCTGGCTATATCACAGTTTGTTTAACTATTTAATTATTGAAGGACTTCTTGGTTCCCTCCATGTTTGGGCAATTATGGATAAAGCTGCTATAAACATCCAAGCACAGGTTTTATGTGGAAACAAAACAAACTTTTGATCCAGCTGGGTGTACCTGAGAGTGTGACAGCTGGGTTGTAGGGTAAGATATGTTTAGTTTTGTAAGAAGCTGTCCAAATGCTTCCAAAATGACTCTATCATTTTGCATTTGCCCCAGCCGTGAACCAGATTTCCTGTTACTCTACATTTTTCTAGCATTTGGTATTGTCAGTATTTTGGATTTAAGCCATTTTAATAGGTGTGTAGTGGTTTAGGTGTAAAGTGATTTTCATCTGCAATTCCCTAATGATGTATGGTACTGAACAAAGTTTCATATGCTTATAGTGATCTGTATCTCTTCTTTGGCGAAGTGTCTGTTCAGATCTTCTGTGCATTATTTAATTGGGATATTTTGTTGTTGAGTTTTAACAGTGTTTTGTGTATCTGGATAGACCTTCAACAGATATATGCTTTACAAATATTTTCTCCCAGTCTATGGCTTGAATTTTAATTTCCTTAAACTTATCTTTAATGAAATATTATAGTTAACAGTAATGTTGAGTAGTGTGGGATTTTATCTTAGGGATCTTTTTGGTTAAGGGTAAATAACTTGGCAAACCCAATAATAACTGCATAAGACTTCCGCTCCAGCTGCTGCCCCGGTTTCCTCAGTGAGCTACAGAACAGTTCGTTGAGAGCCCAGTTTCCAGTGTTTGCCAAAGGCTCAGGAATTCAAGAATGTATTTTAAAATGTAAGAAAATAATTTTCCCAAGTGCAGATAGCCATCAAATGAGAGCTTCTCATTCTAACTTTATAGGTGACCAATACTTAACCTGCACATAAAACTTCCTCACCATATAGTTTATCAGGTTAATAGAATTCCTTCAGTGAAACCAAAGAATTCTTAATTTTCAGTTTATCTTTTTTTGTGGTTTCCATGGTTTCTGGCAAAATAATTGAAAATATTTTAACACTAATGTAACCCTTTTAAACAACCAAACTACTGAGTAAGTTTTTATGGTACACAAAGAGTGACAGCAGTTGGGATAAAATCCAAAGAGTAAAGGCAAAGAAAACCATGATAAAGTCCCAACAGAAAGGACTGGGACATGTTTTGCAAAGTGTCAGTCCTCTCGACTTTACTAACTAGGTGGAAGTGCAGTCTAGGGACTTCAGGTCACCATCCCAAACAGCCTGGGTCAAACTTATGTGAAAAGTTACAGATTTAGTAGTCAGGCTATTAATTTTCCCATTCATGAAACATAAACCAAGTTAGCCAAATGGCAGATTATGTTTTTAACTTATCTTGACAACGTATAATAATAATTTTCATTATACAGTATTTATATTGTATATAAGACTACATAGTTTTTGTTTTAATTTTAAAACATTTTTATTTTCTACTATGAGGTTTTGCAACATCTTGGGAGTGATAGCAGAGGTATGGGAGGTATCAACAAAAACTAAGTGTTGTAGGAAGAAGTACATGGGGGTTCGAAGTCCGGAATCAGTCTAGATGAGCAGAATCATTCCGATATTACTCACCATAGAGGTCACACAGATAACTAGACATACAATGGAAAGGGCATACTCAAAATTGTGTTGGACACCAAATTCCAGAAGAAGGAATTCAGTCACCTGAATGCTATTTTCTTGTGTCATGGAGACCAAGAATCTTTCAGCAGATCTGGCTACTGTTTCCACTGTTGAGTTTCCGGAGGAGGACTTTTCTGAAGTCTGCAAAGAATCGAAGATAAAATTCTTGGTGTATTTCACTGACTTCTGAGTTTGGACTCTTCATCCTTCCAGACACTGCAGTGAGTGTCTGCACTGGACATGGTTTCTGAGGGTAGAAAGGCAGCAGAGGACAGTGGGGATGTTGTGCAATTAATTTGTGCAATATTGTGACCAGTGACTGTCCCCTCCTGGCTGCTCTGGCTGTGGACTGTTATATGGCCATCTGTAACCTGCTTCACTCTCCCATTGTCATGTTGCGAAGAGCCTGCATCCACTGGATAGTTGGTTCATATATCATGGGCTTCATAAATGCTTCTGTGAAAACAGGTTTTACATTTCCACTGTCCTGCAAGTCCAATACCATCGATCACTTTTTTTGTGATGTTCCACCAATTCTCACCCTTTCATGCTCCACTATTGACATCTGCACTATGCAACTTGCTCTCTTTGTGGGATTTAACTTGTTCACTGTGTTGGTTGTCATCTTTTCCTACATCTATACCCTGGCCGCCACCCTGAAGCTGTCTTCTACCACAGGGAGGCAATTAGCCTTCTCCACGTGTGCCTCCCACATGACAGCAGTCACCATTTTCCATGGAATCCTATCCTCATACATGGACCTATAGCCTCATAACATATGGCTTTCATATGTTATGGCATTGTATTCCCATGTTGAACCCCCTGATCTATAGTTAGAGAAATAAGGAAGTAAAGGAAGCTCGAAAAGTGATTGGGAAAAAGTTCTAAATTGGACCCAAATTGTTTAAATTCAGCATATGAAGGCATCCAATAGGTATCTTTGACCAATGTATAATGTTTCTGAAATTGGAAACATGTTTGCATATTATAGCAATGCTACCTCTTTTAATAGATAAGTTCTATGAAAATGTGGGAAATACAGAAACATCTCATGGAACTAGTTTTCCCTTGAGTATAGTTTGTGAAACATATCTCATACTATCCATGAAGATGGGCTTTATTGAAATTATTTTAATTAAGAAGTATTTATGGTCTTTACAAAGCACTTAAGTTATTTCAAATATTTCAGCTATGTTCTAAAATAACAGAAAACTCCAATTTTGTATATAATTAATGTTAAAACTGAAGTTCATTATTTTCCATTCATTTTAACAAGTTCACTCAATTGTCCACAAAAATGCTCTTCATATGTTCTATTCCAATTATTTCATAAACCCCAATATAAAACAAACTGATTTGAAAATATAATTTATTTTTATTTTTATTAATTCCACAATCAGTGGTGGAATAGATAAGGTAGTAGCAGTCTCTATCCATTTATCTCACCTGCTAGACACTTCTACCTGAAGGTTCCATCAATCTCAAATTCAATTTGATCATTTTTCCCTGTTTCCAAAATCTGTTATGCTTTTATATTCTTGCCTCAATTAATGGCTATAAAATGTATCTTGTTTCCCAGGCTAGAATCTTTGAAGTTATACTTACCTTCTAAACATTTTCTGGTCTCACTTTCCTACCCTCAGTCCATCCTTACCTCTAGAGTGTAAATCTGATACAAATGCACAAGCTCAAAATTTTGGTCAATGCTAGATGCCTACATGATAAAATGGATACTCTTTTTAATACAGTATAAAGTTTTTTATTTACAGGCTTTAATCAATTTTCCCAATATTATTTTCCTCTGTATCCTCAAATATACTTAACACTGATTGCATTGAACTCGTAACATTCCAAAGCACAATTTGTTTCTTTGATTTTATGCCTGCTATTTTCCTGCCCTTTTCTTAGCAACTCAATTGTTTCTTTTTCTGTGAAGATTTTAAACATAATTCATCTTTTCCTCCACCACATCCCCACATCATCCTATTCTACTGTACTAAAATTACTTATGTATCTTCCTACCTAATCTCTGAGTTCCTTGAGACTGAGAACCAAGCCATTTAATTTTGTGTGTTAATTTCATTTGCTATTTGTTAATTTCATTAACAAATTAAAGGATGAATGAAAAATGAATGATTGATTTCCTGGCATTTTGTTTCCAATGTCAAAAAACATTTGTGCCTAGATAGAGAAGACCTAGGATGGAATTAATTTTGTCCTGAATACTCCATACATATTAGTTTATGTTTTAAAACACCCATATTATTAAGTATAGGGTACTTTGTTGTTTCAAAAGTAGGAAAGTGTAAGATCTAAATACTACTTTCAGTGAGAAATAGAGACTCTGGCAGACAGATCTATGAATAACTGTAACTCAGGTAGAAAGTCGTGGATACTGTGGGAAAGGTTTATGGTTCTGAGAATTGAAAAGAGGAAAAATTGTACTTTTAGCTTCATAAAGACGCATGGCACTTGTTTCAATTGTTAAACTCTCAATACACTTTAGATAAGCAGAGATACAAAGAAAACTCATTTTGAAAAGAAAATAGCAGAAGCAAAGGTCCATTGAGGTTTTTCTGTTTGGCTGGAGATAGGAATGATAAGGTAAGTAATGACCATGTTTTAAAGGACATTAGCTGTCAGGCTAAGGAGTCTGAAATTTGATTCATAAATTCCAGAGAGCTTTTGAAGTCTGGGCAGAGGTGTAATTGAACAAGACTGTCTTCTAGGGCAATTAACCTGGAAACAGTGGAGAAGATGAATTGGAGAAGTAATAGACTAGCCATGAAGTGAACACAACAGCAAGGTGTAATATACCTTTATTTGCAGCATTGTGCTTCTTAGATATTATAGTTGGTATCTGCTTCTTTTGTCACTTAGCCTCTTCTCTCTCAGCTGGAGGGATGGAACATTTGACCCAGGTTTGCCTAAACAATTAGGGATTTTTATTCCCTTTTCCTGGCTGCAGTGATTTGTTCTGGTAGAAACAATGATCTAAGTCAGGGTAACCAGACAATTAAGCTCAACTCTGGATTCTTTTAAAAATTATCCAGAAAGCAGGCTATCTGCTGAGGGACTGGGTATTGCAACGATGTGAGTGTGATGTTGCCCCTCCCACTGCAGCCTGCAAATACAGGCAGTCCAAAACATACAAAGCCACGGGATGGACCTTCGTGGTGTTTTGTAAGTCCCGTATTAAGTTTTGCTTTTATCCTTGTGGAGGAATGTTGGTGGAAGTCAGCTTGGGCCAGCTCTTCTGTAACAGAAAGAACTTTTGTTTATCAATTTGTGTTACTGGCTCTCCAGATCGTTGCATGGTATCAGATTTTGTAGATGAGGCATTTCAGAGGTTTCTTTCCATCTTTCTATCCCAAGAAAAGAACTCAAAAAAATATAATTCAAGACTTAGCCACTGGCAACAGTAGGATGAAGTTGAGCCTATTTCATGAATACTAGTGACTAATAGCTAATTAGTGATGGACGAAAGTAAAGGGCTGTTTGGAGTTAAATAATTGTGATATGTGAAAAACATTCAGAAACCATGAAGCATAATGCAAAAGTTAACTGTTAATACTTAATACCATTTCTGTATTGGCCTAATATTTATTACCTCATTCATTGCCTCCTAGAATCAAACAGTCTTTCTATACTCTTCCTGTGCCCATTCGGGTTTCTCCATAGTCACTACACTGACTTTCTGTGTTTGTCTGTCTGTTGCTTAGAAAAAAGAATCAGGTAAGACCCAATCCTTTAGAAAATCAAGAGTAAATTCATCTCTCCTGGAACCCTTAAGAAAACATCCACCGAACAATGGAGGCCTTTGTTTCTGAGTATTTTACTGGTGATTTATCATCTTAGTCCTTGGTTTTTTATTTGACTGGCAGTTTTAACACAGTCTCCACCTTTACCTAGTTGTACCCTGTATTTCAAGAGTGATTTCACTAACCCGTGAAACAACTTCTAAGCTGACTAAGAAAATTAAAACTCAATTTTAATTTACACTTCACAAAACCACAGTTGCCGAGTGATATCAATAGTGACAGTAGAAGGTACCTCACAGAAAGGAAACGGTCTCAAAACAGGGATACTGGCCGTTTATAAAACATTATATAAATATTCCTTTTGGATTAGTCAAAGCTCAGAGCTTTCATTCTTTGAAGTTTGAAATCAGCCAGATTTTTAAAATATATTTTTCAACTTGGGAAATGTATTTTTATTACATAGTTGAAATATTTTCTTTAAGCACAACTTGTCACATCTATTATTTAAAGCTCTTTAAAATTAGCACTTCCTTTCTCTGATGGAATATTCCATTTCCTCATTTTTTGTCATCTCATTTATTTAAATAAAAAATTCCTTCCCCTGAGTCCCCCGAAGCTCTTTATAATGCTATTTTTTAACCACGTGGAATAGTCTGCCTTTTATAATATTTACGTATGCTCCTGTTGTATCTCATTCACTCAGTTGCAAAGTGTTTAAGAGCAAGCTCAGTTCCTTCATTGTGCAGGAGAATACACTCCATCGCCCTCACCGCTCAGGCGTACTGATTCTCAGTGCATGGGGAATAGAAAGGAAGGGAGTTGCCTGTTTAGTTTATAATGATATCTGCTAGCAATCATTTATTTATTTTGCTCATAGTTTACTTTTGTCTCCTTCCCACCCCCTGCCCCCAATAAGAAACAAGCTTCTTGAGGGCAGGGGTTCTTGTTTGATTTACTGTTGTATTCTGAGCATCTGGAGTGGTTCCTGGAATACAGTTTACTCAATAAATGTTTATTAGAGAAATGGACATATGACTAAATGAATAAACAAGAGTGAATAAGAACATTTGGCATTGTATTTATTTATTTATTTATTTATTTATTTATTTATTTATTTAAACTGTTGTTCAAGTACAGTTTTCTGCCTTTACCCCCACCCACATTTGGCATTTTAAAAGATAAAAGTCATTATATTCTTTTAGTAAACAAAAACTATAATGCATTTACAATCACAAATCTACCGCCCAGAATAAAAGGTCTTTAGTAAAATTTATAAGATGACATAGCAACAGGCAAGCAAAGAGAAAGCTTTATTTTTAAATAAGTTACGCATCTGTATTTGTTTACTATAGGCTTTCTTTAATATTTCCCATCTGATATTTCTTGTTCCGTTCTTTCTTCTTCATCTTTATCATCACGCCTCTGCTCGGTGATTCTCCTTACGATTTTTCTCTTCACAGGCTTTCTTATTCTTGGGACAGTTGCCCGTAGGAGGGGTGCTGATCACTGTTACTAGAGAAGGAGGGTTGAAAATAATACAAGCACATAAATGGCTCTTGTTCTGACTGTGCCCAAACGGAAAATGTAGAATTGACAAAAAGAAAACTCTTTATAGCACACCAGAGCCAGGTCTCAACGATGAAAATGGAACTTTGGATTTATGAGAGTGCTTTCTTAGCCATGGTGTTCATTTCTAGAAATCCTGTTACTAAACCCTGCAGACTGGATTCCTCTTTGACAAATCAAAATTAATTTCCATAAATGAAGTGGTATGTTGGATTGGTATATTAGTATGTGGGAAATTTGAGAAAGAATTAAATAAGTTCGAGCAAGCAAACTTACACTTGTTTTAATTATTGGAAAAAAAAGATTTCAACTTTGATAATGTACTTCAGCTAAATTCAGTTCCCAGTTATGTGGTAGAAAACATTCATTGGAGTTATCGACAGCATTCAACAGGCCTTTCTGTAGCTTCTCAAAATTCAACAGGCCTAAGAATTGTTTAGTGATGTGGGTAAAACGTAAATTCTAATTCAACAAGTCCTGGTTGAGGCCTGAGATCTGCATATCTGATAAGCTTCCAGACAATTCCAATGATGTTATTTCAAGACCACACTTTGAGTTACAAGACTTTAGACAATTCTGGTGTTTTCTCTCTTTCTTTCTTTTTTTAAAACAGTGATTTAATTTGCAATTCCTAATTGTTTTTATTTTGGTATTTCTATTATATTTTAATTTTTTAAAAAGAAATACTTTCTTTATAATGCTTCTTAGTGAAAACACATCCATCTAATGAAATTTTAGATACTTATTCTTTAGGAATTTTTTTTGTGGGCTAAACTGAAATGAAAAAATAAATAAATGGCATAGTGTTCTAGAGTTAGTTGAAAATAAAGATAAGCGTGTCTCACCTTCTTGTGTTACAGTTGCCCCAGGCAAGGGAGTTTAAATGGAGCAGTCAGTTATTAGCTGAGCGACTTTTCCTCTTCCTCTCCTGTCTCCTAATTTAAGGCACTGTTTGAGATACATACTGCTAATAATAGGCTCAGTCATATGTTTTCCTAAATGTACAGGGTTAAAATCCACCGCCCCGCCCCCTGCATTTTCTCCAGTCACATTTTAACCAACATATTCTACTTTCCCTAAAGTCAAAAAATTGGAACCAGGTTCAGTTGTTAGCTTCCAGTGACTAGCTAATGAGGTAAAAATGTTCGTGTTCGGCAATGTTGATTAGAAATGTTTTTCGACTAGGAATTCGGCTTTCATGAACATTTTTAACTGTAACCATACTGTTCATGGAATTTTGGAAACACCATTGGGAAATTTTTCTCTCTAAAGTACCACCTTCATTCTACCAAATATTTTTAGGTCAGTGGTGGAGATAAAAGATGGAATACAGAGAGATTAACTCAGTTTAGCATTCTAAATTGCTTTAGTGTAATGGTACTAAAAATGTACAGCATTGAACAATGATTAGTAGTCCCAATTTTGTGACATTACATTTTCTTTGGCTTCTGTCTTTAAAATAGCCATTGATATTTTTTAAGGCATAACATTTAAACCAGTTAGATAACATAACAAGTAACAATTGTTAAAAAATACAAGCACATTTTACTGAAATATACGTGGAGGACATAGGAAGTTATTTCATAATTCTATTTGTGCTGTTATTTTTACACTGAGAAGAAAACATTGCGACTTGTTGGCATAGTGGCTAAGAGTGACCTCAGCATTCACTAACAAAATGGCATTGTTTTTATTGTGCTTTTTTTCCTACCTGAAATAGATGAGCTTGGCTTTCTTGCCGACAGTATTTTCTCTGCTGCCAAAGGATACCTTTTACACTCTGATTATATAATCTCCCTGTAGAATTTTTCAATGGCTCCCTATAGCTTTCAGTCCAAAGTTCCAACTCCTCAGCTTACAGCCTTTGCTGCCCTAACCCCTGCCTACCTCTCTAGTCTCCTCTCCCGCTCTTCTCCATGTATCTAGCTCTAATCAGCTCATTGTTCCACGTTTAGTGGGGCATCATATGAAGCAAATTTTGCTTTCTCCCACCACCCTATTCACCTATCCTCTGTCAAACTTCCCCAACCCACTGGATAGGACATTGTAAAACACAGATATACTAACTTTTAAAATACTCTTGATCATTTAAAGTCTCACCGCTCTAGAAGTCAGATCTTGTATACTTTACATCTCTTTTACCTCCCTCTTCCAGGGCTCATCACTTTTGTTGGTTAGGGAGGGTGATTTGCTTTTACTCCCCTTCTCACGCCCTCACCTTAGAGTGGAAAGTGGAAACCATATGGCTTCTCTGGGACACTTCCTTTCTCTCCTGCTCCCTGGTTTTGGCTACCTCCCCTAGTGTGCTGAGGGAGGGAGGAAGGAGATAAAACTTATGCCTCTTCCTTATCAGACACTTCGGTAGTTTGCTGTTGGTGGTCACTGCTTCCTTGGCTAACCCTGACAGTACAGCAAGGCCTCTCCTTCATTGAAATCCAGGTGATTGAGGCCTTCAGCAGCCCTTCTTGCGAGCCTTCTAATCTGACCATTCTCAGCGGTGAGTCAGCCAGCTCCAGCTTGGCATCTCCCACCCACTGCTGTCAGGACACTACCAACCTCTTGTTATTTGGGCTACCTCCTCCTAACAGTTTGCTCTGTTGGTCTGGTGCTGGATGGATGATCCAAGCTATCTTCCACAGTGTTTCATTTGTCCACAATCAGAACACACATTCTCTGATGCCAAATGGTTGGCACAGAGGCTTTTCCATGCTGTTCACTTCCCCATCCCCTTATCCTGGCATCTTCTTCCCATTCCCTTGTTTTTATGTTCATGGAGACATGGGTGGGGAGATCAA
This sequence comes from Carollia perspicillata, assembly GCA_004027735.1. Taxonomy (NCBI): domain Eukaryota; kingdom Metazoa; phylum Chordata; class Mammalia; order Chiroptera; family Phyllostomidae; genus Carollia; species Carollia perspicillata. The sequence goes on from PVKM010032555.1 coordinate 12,559, forward strand.
TAAGTCCACAGGCTACATACATGTCCAAGCAAGCACTGAGATAATCATCTCTCTTTCTTGTCAGACAGCCCTAAATCTACAAATGATTTTCTTGGATCCTCCTTCAACGGACCGTTTTTCTGTTGGAGGATAGGAACTACCCTCCCTTTCTTCTTCAAAGGTAGAAGGGAAGGAAAGTCTGTTCCTCCAACTTCTCCTCTCTGACCTTTCCAGTTTTTTTTTTTAATTCAATACTTCATTGTCCAAAAAGGTCCTATTGGCCCAAAAAAGCCCTACCCAACAACAGAGCACATGATCAAGTGTGCCTGTATGTCCTGGAAAGAGTCATCCTCTTTGAGAGCACCCTTCTAATCATCTATTCTTTTCTCAATGAGTATGTTCTAGTGCAATTCATCACTGCTTTTCTATGCACCAATGACTGTGACTATCTCTGTAGCAATCTAACTATGTCATCTAATCTAACTATAGTAATCGTTGATTAACTTGACTTTCTGTCAGAAGACTATAAGCTTCTTGAGAAAAGAACCAATCTCTGATTGTACTTTATATCCCCAGCATTTAATACAGAAATTACCACACAGATTGTGAGAAATGCATGTGGGTTAAATGAATAAATGCATAAAATATGATGTTTGTTTATTTGTCATTTCTACATATTTAGTAGCTGGAATTGTAGTTAGATGATTAGACACAAATTAAGTAACTTTCATGATTTTAAAGAATATCACAGGTTGGTGTGGTTCAGTTGGTTGAGTGTTATCCCACCACACAAAATGTTGTGTTGAATTCCTGGTCAGGGCACATGCCTAGGTTGCAAGTTCAATCCCCAGGTGGGACACAGATAAGAGGCAACTGTTTGATGTTTCTCTGTCACGTCGATGTCTCTCTCCCTCTCTTTCTTCCTCCCTTTTCCTCTCTCTAACAAAATAAAAACCCAAAACAAAAGTATCACAAAAAATAAATTAGTTATGTGTCAACAATATGTTATTGAGCAACAGGACACAAAAACTAATTTCCAGGTATAAATTATCATGTTTTTATGGCTATCTTTTTTAAACTGCTATTTGTGGTTATGAGAATGTATGTTCGTAAAATTGGAAATGCAGAGTGATGTAAGAACTAGTACAGTTTTTGAAATACGAAGCCCTAGAATCAAATAAGTTCTGTTACTTAGTATCTGGAATAGTCCCAATACCTCTCTGAGCATAGATTAGAATAATTTCACTTGAAAAAGTTTATTTCAAGGGTTAAATGTGATAATATATGTTAAGCCTTTAAAAGCTATTATAGAAATTGTAGAAATTTCTGTGTTAAGGTTATAGAAATTCCATTATAAGATTATAGAAATAAAGTAATATTTGTTATTTCCAATATTTAATGTCACTAAAAATCTGGGAGCATTATACTTATTTTGTAAGATTGGACATTTATTGAGCATAATTCTGAATGCATATAATGGCAAATCATCTGCAGAAAAATTACTTACTATTTTTGATTAATGCCAGTGAAGAAACACCTGATACTGGTTTCTGAGTTATGATGTTTTTTTCTAATCAAAATGATTAATGGTTTTTTGGTTTCATCAGTCATACTCACCAGGCTCCCTGAACTTGGAGTTTTGGCCTATCGCCTTACCTAATTTGAAGATGAACTAATGGGTTATATTTTCTCCTCCTAGCTTTGGGAGTGATAATACCATCCCAGTGATTACTATCTCTGAATAATTTTGAATACTCATATCTGATAGCAGGTAACCCCTAAACTTGCTTGATTGATTACAAAACATACTAAATTAATCCCAAAAGTAACTTCTAATTCAGTAAGAAATTGCAGCTCTAAGTGTTCTACATGAAAATTCAGTTAAGGTCTGCTTTAAAGAAGTTCTCTATAAGTAAGATTCAAAACTTGGTTTGAAATAATTAAACATTTTTCACTTCTTTAATTAAACATTTATTATTTTTCTTTTCTTCACATAGACTCCTCTGGTATTCTTATCATATGAAGAAGTCAAGTGCAATATAAGTCCTTTGAAAGGTGTAATAATGCTGAATCTTACATTTCTTTTAACTAAGTCGACAATCGAAGTTGTTTTCAGGGGAAATAAGATGAGTAGACTAACAGAAGTAAAAGACAGAAAACTGTGCTTGAATAACGATTAAAATTTAAAAAAAAGGAAAAAAAAAGATGAGTAGACTAAACAAGTTCTACAGTTTTCCTACCCTAGAGGGGCCCTTAGGCCTCACCCTAGTGCCCCATACTCCATTCTGTTTACTTAACAGTGTTCTTCCAGAGCTTTCCAAACTTGAAGTGTCGTCCTCTGGGGTTGCTTTCATGAGCAACATGGTCATATACGCGCGCGCGTGTGTGTGTCTGTGTAACAAAGAAAAACAAATAATTATCTTACATTTTCAGTTCGTGGTCTTTTTAAATGATAACTTTGACTGTAATTATCAAGATTACCTGACTAAATGTAAGAAACTGAGATGAAGAAATGCGAAGGAGAGAATTAGAGAAAACTCTAGTAAATTTGTGATGCTAGAAGAAATATCTTAAATAAGACAGGCCTTCACAAGGCAATGGGACATTGACAATAGAGCTGGAATAATTCCAGCTGCCATGTCAACAATGATTCACATTAAAAAAATATACCTAAAGGGAATCAACTGTCTGATATCCAATCTATTAATTTATTTTTACCTTTTTTTAAATTGAAGTTGCATTTTAAAGACAGACTGTGTGTGAGTGTATGTAACATATGTTTAGAATTTACTAAAACAATGCAATTCAAAGTACGCTGTTTTGAATATTACTCATAGACCATTGATTACATAAAATAGCCTCAATTGAAACTGTTTCCCAGGCTATTAGGAAGTGGTCAGATGAGGGAAAGGCATATTTGGTGAGATAATTGGATGTTTTTGACAAATTCAGAAAGAAAAAGGATTTCCATAGTGACCGTTTTGGTCACACCCCTGGGAAAGTCCTTTCTCAGTAACGATGGCCATGGCCCGTGAGCCGCAGAGGCCGGAGGAGGAGGCCACGCTCGCTCCCTTACCCGTTTCCCAGCGTGAGACAAACAATTTTGACAGATGCAATTGTTCTTAAAATGGGGAAAAGGCAGCTCAATGCCAGTTTTTAAAAATATCTAATCCTCTCCTTTTGATAATCTTCCCATCGTATCACTGATTCTCCCATCCTTTGTACTGTTTCCTTTTGGAAGTCGGAGAGAAAAAGCATCAGTCTTTGTCCGAGCAATCCAAGCTCAAAATCCTTCTGCTTTGACTAGTATACGTCTCCTTATCACTCTATTCTTCATTTCTAGCATTGTTTGGGACCACTGTATCCCTACCACTCACCTTAATTCATTCTTTTTTCCCCCCAAACACCCTCTTCCCCTCCATGTTTTATTTTGCTCAGTGGTAGTCTTTCCTTATTGGAATTTCACTGTCATCCTTAACAGCATCTTACTCATCTTCCATATTTAACTAAGTGTTTACTTGCCCTCCCAAGCAGTTCCTGCTCTCCACTGACATCAGTCTAGAATAGATATTAGCACTTCTATTTGATCTCTTAAAGAAGACCCAGGAACAAAGCATCTTAGAGCACAGTACCGAAATTTTTATTGGGGTTAGGGAAAAAAGAGGGGATGGGGAGAGACGCACCATTTACTATATAACAAAACTTTATAAAGCCCTCATTTTATGTCTTTACATTTCTCAGAACTAGACATCATGTGTTTTCACTTGTCTGCTTTTATCCCCATGAGAAGAAAATGCCCATGTAGCTGTG
>PVKM010032557.1:0-16349 GCA_004027735.1 Carollia perspicillata
TTGGCTATCTGCCAGGTCAGTTCTGTTCACCCTGCTCTTCTTATCTTCTTGGAATATAAGCCCAGCATTGTTAGCAGTTATGGCTTTTTAATCTTTTTTTTTTCTCTTAACACTAACTCCTACTGCTTGTTACATGCAGCTTTCTGTATCTTAATATTAACTCTTTCTTTGTTCTCTACAGGACCAAGTGACAGAAACATGCACAGTTGGTTGCTCTGTTACTGAGCAGTCAATTCTGATTGCAGCTTTGCAATTTTATACTTACAGCTGGACAAAAATTGTCCCATGCCTTGCCAGAATAAGGGAAGGAGACAAACTGTCTTGGGGAAGACTCCCACAAGATAGGAGAACAATTAAGAAATGACCTTACGCCATCTGTCTATCTTGCCATGTACTTTAGAGGATCACAGACCCTTCCCCCAAGATTTGAGTCTGACTGCAGTTGAGCCTTGCCTTTGTAGACTTTGTGGATATGTGCAAGATCACCAAGATACCATGCAAGAGCCATTCCACTAGTTTGGTACACACATAGAACAGTAAGTCAGCATACAAAATTGCCATGCTCCTTCCCATAATTTTAAGTTTAGAAATTTGACAAGCATTTAGTATGAACAGTTGCAGAGAGGCACAACACTGAACCAAACACTATACGGAATTTTTCTTTTTTTAAAAGATTTTATTTATTTATTTTTAGAGAGAGGAGAAGAGAAGGAGAAAGAGAGAGAGAGGGAGAGAAACATCAGTGTGTGGTTGCCTCTCACATGCCTCCTACTGACGACCTGGCCCACAACCCAGGCATGTGCCCTGACAGGGAACTGAACCAGCAACTCTTTGGTTTGCAGGCCCACACTCAATCCACTGAGCTACACCAGCCAGGGCTGGAGTTTTTTATAGATTGCATTATCTGCCCTCAAGTTTAAATTCCTCTTCAGGAAAGCAATGTAAAGCTATTATGGTAGTGTTTTTTTTTTCCAGAAAAGTTATTAAATTGGTGGTGAATGTTACAATAGAGGAAATATATTAAGTGCAACGGCACTTGGCTATATGCTCATATTAAATAGTAACTTAAACATCTCACAATAGAGGAATGGTTAAATTAAACATGGCATATCTATACAAGAGACTGTTAGGCAGTCCCTAAAGATCATGATATAAGATATTTTTCTTCAATGGAACAGTGGCATAACAAAAATACTAAAAGAAAAATTTGCGAAAAGAGTATACAATGGATTATAACGGGAAGAATTTTAAGGCAACAACATTTCATAATAAATATTGAGAAAATCAGTCACGAGGTGATAAGGCTTTCTACAAAACAGGAAGCAGTGAACATACAGAGCAGTTGTTTGTGAGGACCTTTAAGCTCAGATCCCACTGAAGATGAGAAACTTTGTAACTCAAAGGCAGCAGATTCATGACTGTAGCTTTGCCAATGGCAAATGCAAGGCAACAGACCAATTTAGAAGATAAAATTATACCAAAACATGCAAAAACACAATTTTAAACAATTCACAGAAACACTACTTGGAAAACTGCTAAACCTAAGCACAAAATGTGCATTTATCTCCCAATTTTCCCTAAACTTCATCTAGAAATATGCTGTTTAAAGATAGGATGTTCAAAACATATTTCTCCTCAAAGCATTTTATAATTTCATATTTTAATGCCAAACATATTAAATATCATAAACATTACTTAAAATCAATTTTATTAGTTAACCTAAATATCTAAAAACAACTATTCTAAAATAAAAACATATTCAATGATGTAATATGACAATAATAAAAAACACAGTTAATTTGCAACTGTTAAAATTTAATAACCACATCTCTCCTTGTAAAGCAATAACAATCTGTTATCCTTTCTCTTTTTTGTTTCTAATAGTTTTTCATTTTTAAAATAATATAACAACGCAGTAAAAACAAAAGTCAGGGAGACAATGAGGAATCCAATCTGACTAGAGAACAGGGTACATACATGAGTTGTGGGAAACACATAGGAAAAGATACAAACTCTGCAGGGACCTGAAAAGGCACCACGGCTTAACTTAACAAATTTGTTAAACACCTACTATGTATGTACATACCTACTACTATTTATATGTGGAATCTACAGAAAATACGTGAACAAATAAAAATAAAAAAGACCAATGGTTGCCAGAGGAGAGGGGACTTGGGGGACTGGGTGAAAAAAGGTGAAGGGACTGAGAAATATAGATTGGTAGTTACAAAACTGTCATGGGGATGTGAAGTAGAGCATAGAAAACATAGTCAATAATACTGAAATAACTATATATGGTGCCAGATCAGTACTGGAAATATCAGGGGGATCACTTTGTAAAGTATAAGATGATCTAACCACTATGTCATACACCTGAAACTAATACAAAGTAATATTAAATGGGAACTGTAATTGAAAAATAAAATAAAAATTACCAGTTATATAAAACTTAAGAGTATGCATTAGCTTGTTTTCACATTTTTAAATGTTGAAAACAAGGAATAGGCAGTGTATTGTTAAGAAGCTGGCTTACTTACTGACTGCAGGTGTTTTAGTAGCTATACAAGTGACAATCAGATTTGCATATCAGAAAGAGTAGTCTGGCTACAATGTGAAAGACTAACTAGATTTGAAGCATGAGTGAGGCAAAGAGATCATGCAGGATAACTGTTGATGGGTCCCATTAAAGGTGAGGAGAGAAAGACCTGAACATCAATGGCAGTGAGAATAGACAGGAAGGAAATAGATCTGAAAGTTATTCAAAGAGCTATGACCAACAGGCCTTAGATCCTAGAACTAGATGTAAAGAGTAATAAAGCGGAAGAGTACAGAATCATTCCCAAGTTTCTGGTTTGGACAACCAGGGAGCCTAGGCTCAATAACAAGAGTTGTTTTGTTTTGTTTGGTATTTTGAGTTTGAAGAGACTCTGGGATGTCAATATTCATTTAGTTTTCTCCCTTTAAGAATAACTATGAAATCTGATTCTCCTTCAAGGCCCATCCTCCATCTCCTTTTATAAAGCCCTCTCTGCTGTTCTACCAATATAATCAGACGCCATATCTTCCTCTTTGAACTTGCAATGCACTTTGTTTTCACTTATGACATTTACCTTACTCTAGCACAGTGTTTCTCAGTCTTGGAATCATTGATATTTTGGACCAGAAAAATCTTTGTAGTTCGCAGCAGTCCTGTGCACTGTAGGAAGCTTAGCAGCATCCCTGGCCTCTACCCACTAGATGTCAAGAGCAACCCCAAGCTGTAGCAATCAAAAGTGTCTCCAGATAATACCAAATAGCATCCCTTAGTGGCAAGTCTTCCTTTGATTGTGAACCACCTATTTAGCCTATATAATAGATAAGTCAGTACTTATTTTATACCATTATGAACTCATAAATTCGTTAAAGGCAGCAGTTTTACAACCTTGTCCATATACATAAAATAGATATGACACAAATCCATTCTTACAAACTTATTAAACTAGTTTAAGGAGACAATTATCTGTTCAATTCACTATTTTATCTTATAAATATCTTCAAAGTAATTGATTTCCTGCTTGCACAGACATCCCCAACCAATTAGCTCAAAGTATTAAGGGTTTTCATATTGTAATTACTTTTTTAAGAGGAAAATTTCTAGGCTGCACATTATAGAGTCTCTTAAGTGCATAATCACTGAACGGAGCCATTTTTTAGTGAAATCCAAATTCACAAATGTTCCAGAATTGGTTGGTCTCCATAGAGTTAAAATAAAAATTTACATCACAGTTACTTTATTTCTATCTCTTATCACTTTGAATCCTTAACATTATACATAATATTCTACTGAAACAGACTGAAGTAATTAATTTAAAGTGACAACAATCTTTGTCACAAATTATAAAAGAGTACACAGAATTAACAATTTCTGCAAACAAGAAAGAATGTGTTTCTCAATTTAGGAAAAAAAAACTTTTCTTTAAAAAATTCAACATCAAAAATACATTAGAAAATATCCATTGTTTAATTATCCATTACAGTTCATTGACTGGTATTCTGTAAGTGAAATGTTATCACTTTATATTTTATTTAAAATAGGAGAAATATAAAGATTAAAAGATAAAGACTGACGTTTAGCAGACTGAGTAAACTCATTTAAGTTAAAATTGTCTTGTACAGTTTTCTTTAATTATCTAAAATGGTTCCTTGGAGTGTATTTTCTTCTATAAAAGGGAAGCAGACAAAACTTTCTGAAATTTTTCAAGAATTGAGTCTATTAAAATGTCTCAAGAAGTATCCAAATATACCCAATGTGTAGAGAAAAAGAGAAAACTAAAAGATCTCCTCTTCTAGGTCATGACGATAAACAGACTCTGCAGAATGAGCATGAACATCACACAGTTTAAGCACCACTTAGAATGGGCTGCTGGGATGGCCATGGAGAATTATATGCCCTTCTGCAAAGTTTCACTGTGTGCCCTGAAACTTAAACAAATTCTACCTCCCAGAAAATCGATATGCTGTAAGTTCTCAATTACTTGTATTTGTGAAAAGTGCCCCTAACATCATCTTACATTGTCTATAAGGTTCTGGATTTTGCCCATCTTTATGCTTCTGTTGGCAAATGTGCAAATCGTTCAGTTTACATTACAAATAATCTAAATCAAAATTTTAAACTTTACAAAGAATGTCCTTATAACTCCAATTCTGAAATATCCCAATCAACCACTTAGGTTCCTTGGCATGTAATACAGTATATATAATTTTTTCCAGAAAATATGATAAGCTCAACTATTCCAAAAGCAACTAATTCAGCTGCATAGTGCACAGTCTTGTTTTTTCTCAGAAATGAAAGCCAAGTTTATTTGTTCATTTCTTACATTTGAAGTACTCCTTGATGACATCCTTTGCCTGACACTCTTTGCCATAGTCCTTAACTACCACACAACTGCGACCAACCATGTTATGGGGTTTTCCCTCTCTGTTGATCTTGCAGAGGCCTACCCATTCCTCTAGTTTCTTATTGCCATCAACCCTAATTAGGTTGATTTGGTGTTCAGCACAAAGGGCCTCCACCATCTTGACATACATAGGCTCATCACAGTTGGATGCAAACACACAAACATGGGCTTGGCACTTATCTGAATGTCCAGAGGCTTCTGCAACAAATTTGAAATTCCATCAAGCTAACTTGATGGCTTAATTCTGCAAACTACTACATAAGAGTTCCTATGTTCCTATCTATCTTATAGAGAACATGAATCCACACATTTGTCAGACTTGTTATGTTCCACACAGTCTTAACTCTAAACTGTGAATTATTCTCCATGCCGATTCCTAAAGCATTTTACACTACTGAATACCTTTCCTATGCTCATCAAGCTTGTTTTCTTTGATGACACTGCCTGTTTTAAGATTTAAACTTGAGACAGTAGTGTCCCCAGACATCACCTTCACCTTAGCAAAAGTCAGGTTACTCCTCTCTTCCATTGCTAACACCTCCTTCCTCATCCTGACCTTGCTTAGCCATCCCTCAAATGAAGTCCCTCCTCCTTCTCTTGCATTCTAACACTGAACTCTCCCACCAGTTCCCTCTTCTTAACCTCTAAGTGTGTTTGAGAAAACACAGAGCAAACCTTAGTTAACATCTTCCCTTAAAATGCAATGTCATTCTCAACTCTGTATCCATGAGATTACGTTTCTGAAATTCTACAACTGCCTGTCCTTCTGAATCAAAACTTGATCCTACACTGACTGTTTACCTCAAGAATCAGGAAATACCTAACTTTACAGAAAGCTTTTTCCAAGTAACTTAATCCATAATAAAATTAAGCCTTATGCCACAGTTCCATATCACTTATTGTATACTTTATAAAAGTGTACAATTTTAAATATTGTTATGTAATCCTTTTCTAATTGTTACACACATAACTGAACACATGCAACTGTTTGATGAACCCAAAGACAACAATCATGTCTTCTCTATTGGCCATAATCATGTTTCCAAAGTTGGAGTTCAATAAATGCTTGCTTAATGAATCTATTCTAAAATCATCAGGAAGACAAGAAGACAAGCTATACAAATATAACTCACAAAACAAAACATACTACACACAAACAAAGAACATATATGCATAGCCCATGGCCAGGACAATAGTGTGCGTATGGTAAGAGGGAGAGGGTGGGGGCTGGGCAAGCATGAGCAAAGGGGCAGGGAATGGGGGACATATATAATAATAAAAATAATAGTAAAAACACTATATAACCTAAGAAGTAAGCATTTTCAGCATAAATAACCTATTTAGTAGCATTTGTTTTAATAATAAATGCTAATTTATTATTGGTGGTTATTATTGTGGTTATCTTAACAATAGCTTTGTTATAAGGAGAGAATGTGTTACCATGGAAATAACATTGGAAGAGTGAGGGCTACAGTTGGAAAATCTAGCCTCTGACCCACACTATGCCATATACTCTAGCCATTTAACCTTGGGCAAATAAATCATTTAACCTCTCTCATCAAGAAGTAATTATTATGGATTCTACCAACCTCACAGGGTTTTATTAGGATAAAAGTGCTTCAAAATTTACAAAGAGCTGTATAAATGGTATTATTTTCACGAAGAACATATCCTCCAATTTCAGATAATATTTTACTTTAAAATGTTAACCTGCAAGAGAAATTAAAAGGCAACTATTTGTGCTATAGAAGAATTCATCACTGGGGAGAGAAGATGGCAGTGAGGTAGGTGGGAGTGGAGCCCATTTCTCCCTGTGCCCACCTGGAATGCCTGGCCAATCTTCTGAGGAACAGAGTGAAGAGTCAATGGAATCCCAGCTTATATGAAGCTCGGAGACAAAAAAATTGCAGAGGACATTGAAAAACAGATGGTGAAGAGATTGTGCTAGGACAGTAAGGTCCCTAGGATCTGTGCAGGAACCAGGGCTGCTGTGGCCCCCAGCCTGGCACCTGCTACCGATACAGGGAGGAGAGTTACAGCACCAGCTCCCTCCTATACTAGAACAGGGAGGGCAGATGGCCCCAGAAGGGACTGGCATGCTGGAAGTCGCTGGTGAGGAATAGAGATAAAGTGAGAGACACATAGAGGCAGTACACACCCACTGGGGCTGTGGATACCAGCACCAGAGATATTGAGGTGCTAGGCAACACCTGGAGAAGGGAGAAGTTGGGCCATGTTGGACCCTGATTTGGATAGTCTCTGGATTAGCTGGAAAGCTGGGCTGTGTGAAAAGCCGGGCACCTGTCAAGAACAGTGGGCAGCTGCTTTGTAAGGAACTCACAGGAGCAGCTGGCGCTCCCCAAGAGAGATTTCATCCGTGTCTGGCCACTGACTGAGTAGCTGAGAGGAACTGCATGCCCTGCTTGTCTCACACTGCATGCCCGTAGACTGAGAGGCTAATCAGAACCGTGTACCTGGATTGTCTTGCACTGCACTTCCAGAGACTACAGCTGAGCAGAACCGCGCCCCTGGTTTGTCTCGTATTGTGCGTCCAGTGACTGAATAGTTGAGCAGAACCCAGCTTCCCTCCGGCTTTGCCCGAGATTGATTCCCACTGTGCATCCAGAGACTGAGTGGCTGATTTGAGCCTGACAGCTCAGAGGATCGAGGCAGGCAGAGGTCAGGAAATTGCAACCCAGACCTGGTCCCCATCCTCTCAAAACCACAGAAGAGAGAAAAGCAAAGCCCAGCCCCCTCTTCCTGTAGCATCTAGGAAGACCAACAGAAATCACTGAACAAATTTAAAGTCAGCAGAAGGCTCTTATTATTTTTTTTCTTTTTGGATCAACTCAATTTTTTCCTCCTTCTTTTTCTCTTCCCCCAAGTGAGACAATAAGACATTGAGTTACGAAGGATCCAGAGACAGATGGAAAGGGGGAGCAAAAGGTTAACCCCAAAAAACTGAGGAACTGAGACACATGTCACTTTGTTATCCCATAGAGCAGGGATTTTATTGTTTATGTGTATTATTACTACTATCTTTTCATTATTTTTATCATTCTTATTTTATTAGTATTCTTTTATTTATCTTCCTTATGTTTAGTTTTCCTTGTTTTATTTCTCTACTTAATTGCACTGTTTGACTGGTTTTCCTTATTCCCTCTTTATTGTATTTTAATTTTCCTTCTTTCACTTCACCCGTGTTCCAATAACACACAACTATTGATCGGGTACTTTCTATTGTGGTTGTCCAAACCATGTATTTCTTGCCATATCATTGTTGTTCCAGTACTATTGTAAATAACTTCTGTTCCATACAATTGTACATACTACACAGCAAGCATCCCTGATCTTAGCACACTTCACTTCAATCCTGAGCATTATTATTATTGTGGCTAACTCTATTCTTTCTCACACTATGCCTACTTTCTCTCCTTTACTCTCACTGTATCTCATCATCTAACCTTGCATAAGTGCTCTGTTTTCTGGATTCAGCTCACAATCCTCCTCCCCTCTAACAAGAGTCTTACTTCTCTTTCTCCTTTTATAAAAAATGGCTAGTTGGGTGAAATATCAGTTAATGCTATACTTATCCAAAGAATCTCCTATCTCTTCTCTACTTACTGGTATTTTAAATCCCATAAAATACTCTCCTGCTGTCTTAATCCATTTTGCCTACCCCCTGACACTGATCACATACAAGAATAGGTGGGAGCTGCGAACATCAGCATACCTGTTAGAGTAGAAAAAACACCAACAAAGGAATCACCAACAGGTTAAAACCCAAGAACAATGAGACAGTCCACACAAACAGAAGAATGGGCAAACCAAGAGCACCCAGACAAGGACATCAAAGAGACTGTACCAATGAACCCTGTAGAACTCCTACCATAGAAGTTCATCCTACAAAGACAGCTGGAAAAGCAAAGCATCAGCAAGCAAAGAAACAAACAACATGAATCATCTAAAATGGGGAGAGAAAAAAAGAACCTGCAATCAAAAGAAATGGAAGACTCACCACTAAAAGAGCTAAACAAAATGGAGGTAATCAAACTATCACATATAGAATTCAAAATAACAGTTATAAAGGTGCTCAAGGAATTAACAGACAACTACAAGGAACTGAGTGAGAACTAAACCAGCATGAAAAATGAAATAGAAGATATAAAAAAACAGAAAGAAATGAACAATAAAATCTCAGAAATAAAAAATGCATTGGAAGGAATTACAAGCAGGCTAGATGAAGGAGAGGATGAAATCACCAAACTGGGGGACAAGTAGAAACAAATTGCCAGAAGGAACAAGAAAAAGGAAAACAGACTCAGAAAGACTAAAGAGGTGGTAAGTGAGCTGCAAGGCAACATGAAACAAAACAATATCCATATAACAGAGATACCCCAAGGAAAAGAACAAGAGCAAGGGATAGAACACCTGTTTGAAAAGATAATGATGGAAAACTTCCCTAATTTGACGAGAGAAAAAGTCACACAAATCTAGGAAACACTGAGAGTCCCAATCAAGAGGAACCCAAAGAGGCCCACTTCAAACACATCATAATTAAAATGGCAAAATTCCAAGACAAAGAGAGAGTCTTAAAGGCACCAAGGGAGAAGAAGGAAGTAACATACAAGGGAGCCCCAATAAGGTTAGCTTCTGACTTCTCAATGGAAACACTCCAAGCCAGAAGAGAATGGCAAGAAATATTCCAAGTAATGAGAACCAGAGGCCTGCAACCTAGGCTGCTTTACCCAGCAAGGCTCCAAATCAAGACAGAAGGCCAAATAAGGAACTTCCCAGACAAAAGAAGTCTAAAAGAATCCACCTACACCAAACCAGCTCTACAAGAGATGCTAAAGGGACTGCTTTAAGAAAAGGAAGGAAAAGAGAGAGAGAGAGAGAGAGAAGAACACAGGTACGAAAAAATGGTGATGATAAGTACCTATCCATAATAACCTTAAATGTAAATAGATTAAATGCTCAAATCAAAAGACACAGAATATCTGAATGGATAAGAAAGCATGACCCACACATATGCTGCCTACAAGGACACCCACCTGAAACAAAAGACCCACACAGACTGAAACCGAAGGTATGGAAACAAATTTTCCAAGCAAATGGACAGGGGAAAAAAAGCTGAGGTAAGAATACTCATATCAGACAAAATAGACTTCAAAAAAAGGGCCATAAAAAGAGACCCAGAAGGTCAATTCATAATACTCAAGGAAAGAATCCATCAAGAAGACATAAACATTGTAAATATATATGCACCCAACATAGGAACACACAAATATGTAAAGAAAATTTTGGAGGACTTCAAGAAAGATATTGAAGGTAACACAATTATAGTAGGGGATTTTACATCCCACTGTCAAAAATGGACAGATCTTCCTAACAAAATATCAACAAAGATATTGCAGCATTGAACAATGTCCTAGATCAAATGATCTCAATTGATATATATAGAGCCTTTCACCCCAAAGAAGAAAATACACATTCTTGTCAAATGCACATGAAACATTTTCAAAGATAGACCACATGATAGGACACAAAACAAGCCATAACAAATTCAAGGAAACTGAAATCAAATCAAGCATTTTCTCCAATCACAAGGGACTGAAACTAGAAATCAACCTGAAGGGAAAAAAAAAAAACACAACAAACTCATGGAGACTGAATAACGTGCTATTAAACACTAAATGAGTCAATAATGAGATCAAGGAAGAAATAAGAAAGTTTCTGGAAACAAATGAAAATCAACTCACAACAATCCAAAACCTATGGGACACACTGGAGGCAGTCCTAAAAGGGAAGTTCATAGTGATACAGGCCTACCCAAAAGAAGATAGAAACATTTCAAATAACCAACCTAACCCTACAACTACAAGAACTTGAATGACAACAACAAAGACAGCCCAGAGCAAATAAAAGGGAGGAAATAACCAAGATCAGAGCAGAATTAAACAACATAGAGACTATGAGCACAGTTCTAATCATCAATGAATCCAGGAGCTGGTTCTCTGAAAAGCAAACAAAATTGACACGCCTTGAAGCAGACTCATTAAGAACAAAAGAGATAGAACCCAAATAAACGCAATCAAAAGTGAAATAGAAGACATTACAACTGATACCACAGAAATACAAAGGATTGTAAGAAATTATTACGAAGGACTATATGCCAAGAAATCTGAAAACCTAGGTGAAATGGACAAATTTCTAGAAAAATATAATTTTCCAAAACCCAACAAAGAAGCAGAAAGCCTGAACAGATCAATAACAGCTGATGAAATTGAAGTAGCAATAAAAAAAAAACCCTCCCGATACACAAAAGCCCTGGAACAATGGTTTCACAGGAGAATTCTACAAAGATTTAAAGAGGAGCTGACCCCTATCCTTCACAGACCGTTACAAAAAATGCAAGACAGAAGACTCCCAAACTCTTTCTATGAAGCCAGCATCATCTTTATCCCAAAACCAGATGAAGACACAACAAAGAACAAAAACTTCAGGCCAGTACAGCTGATGAACATAGATGCTAAAATCCTCAACAAAATATTGGCAAACTGCATTTATCAATACATTAAAAAGATCATACACTATGACCAAGTAGGATTCATCCCAGGGATGCAAGGATGGTTCAATATTCGCAAATCAATAAACATAATACATCACATAAACAAAAGCAAAGACAAAAATCACATGATCATATCAATACATGCAGAAAAAAGCATTTGACAAGGTACAGCGCCCATTTATGACAAAAACACTCAGCAAAGTAGGAACAGAGGGAGCATCCCTCAACATAATAAAGGCCAAGTATGAGAGACCTACAGCTAACATCATATTCAATGGGCAAAAACTTATAGAGATTTCCCACTAACATCAGGAACAAGAGAAGATTGTCCACTTTTACCACTTCTATTCAACGCAGTATTGGAAGTCCTAGCCACAGCTATCAGGAAAGAAAAGGAAATAAAAGGGATTCAAATTGGAAAGGAGGAAACAAATCTGTCATTGTTTGCAGATGACATGATAGTGTACATACAAAATCCAATAGACCCCACCAAGAAACTGCTTAACCTAATAAATGAATTTGGCAAAAAAGCAGGACAAAAGTCAATATTCAGATATCAAAGGCATTTTTGTATACCAACAATGAAACATCAAAAGTAGAAATCAGGGAAAAAACCCATTTGATACACAACAAGAAAAATAAAGTACCTAGGAATAAACATAACCAATAAGGTAAAAGACCTGTACTCAGAAAACCATACAACACTGAAGAAAGATATTAAGGAAGACAGTAACAAATGGAAACATGCACCATGGTCATGGATTGAAAGAATTAACATCATCAAAATGTCCATACTGCCCAAAGAAATTTATAGATTCAGTGCAATCACTATTAAAGTACCAATGGCATATTTCAAAGATACAGAACAAGTACCTCAAAAATTTATATGGAATCATAAACGATCCTGAATAGCTACAGCAATTCTGAGAAAGAAGAACAAAGTAAGAGGGATCACAATATCTGATATCAAACTGTATTACAAGGCCACTGTACTTAAAACAGCCTGGTTCTGACATAATAACAGACAGATAGATGAATGGAAAAGAACGGTGAGCCCATAAATAAACCCAAGTCTCTATGATCAATTAATATTCAACAAAGGGGACAAAAATATAACATGGAATATAAATAGCCTCTTCAACAAATGGTGTTGGGAGAACTGGAGAGCTACATGCAAAAAATGAAACTCGATCACCAACTTACACAATATACAAAAATAAATTCAAGGTGGATAAAAGATTTAAATATAAGTTGTGACACCATTAAAGTATTAGAGGGAAACACTGGGAGGAAAATCTCAGATATTTCACACAGCAACATTTTTACTGATATGTCCCCTAGAGCAAGGGACATAAAGGAAAGAATTAACAAATGGGATCTCATCAAAGTAAAAAGCTTCTGAACGACTAAAGAAAACAGCATTAAAATGAAAAGAGAACCAATCGTATGGGCAAATATATTTGCCAATGATACCTCAGACAAGGGTTTGATCTCCAAAATATGTAAAGAACTCACACAACTCCACTCTAAGAAGACAAGCAGCCCAATTTAAAAATGGGCAAAGGACTTGAACAGACACTTCTTCAAGAAGGACATACAAAGGCTCCAGAGACATATGAAAAAATGCTCAGTATCACTAGCTATCAGAAAGATGCAAATTAAAACCACAGTGAGATATCACTTCACGCCTTTGAAAAAGGCCATCATAAACAAAGCAACAAATAACAAGTGTTGGAGAAGCTGTGGATAAAAGGGAACCCTAGTGCATTGCTGGTGTTATTGCAGACTGGAGCAACCACTGTGGAACACGGTATGGAATTTCCTCAGAAAACTAAAAATGAAACTGCCTTTTAACCTAGCAATTCCACTGCTAGGATTATATCCTAAGAGCCCAAAACACCAATCCAAAAGAACCTATGCACCCCAATGTTTATAGCAGCACAATTTACAACAGCCAAGTGCTGGAAGCAACCTAGGTGCCCATCAGTAAATGAATGGATAAAAAAAACTATGGTACATTTACACAATGGAATTCTATGCAGCAGAGAGAAAGGAGCTCCTACCCTTTGCAACAGCATGGATGGAACTGGAAAGCATTATGCTGAGTGAAATAAGCCAGGCGGTAAAAGACAAATACCATATGATCTCACCTTTAACAGGAACCTAATCAACAAAATGAACAAAGAAGCAAAATGTAACCGAAGACACTGAAACTGAGAACAGGCTGACAGTGACCAGAGCAGACAGGGGAGGGTATTATAGGGGAAAAGGGGGAATGGTTTGCAGGAACAATTATAAAGGACACATGGACAATAACAAGGGGGAGTGGAAACAGCTGGGGGAGGTAGGGAGGGCTGGGATGTTGGGGAGGGGTGGCGGGAAAGGGTAGAAAACTGGACTTGAACAACAATAAAATAATGTTAAAAAATAATTCACTGAATAAAATAAATCACTAAAGGTCCAGCAACTCAAATCCAATCTAGATCAATCAAAATGTGAGGAAACTATCAAAAAAATGCTTCACAGTTGATTTTTCAGGAAGACATTCATCACATAAAACAAGACAGATACTTCAATCAGGGCACAAAATCAGAATCACAAACTCATTCTACTGAATGCATTCAGAGGGACTTCACCTGTGTAACAAAATCCGATGTTGCCAACAATAAAAAGATGAGTGAGATGAGTGGCTGCCAAGAATTGGGGGGCAAAGGAGGGGGAGCAGGTGGAGAAGGATGAACAGGAGGAACACAAAGAATTTTGAGGTCAGCAAACCTCTTCCATACAACACTTAAAGATGGTATTATATATTTGTTCAAACCCACAAAATATACAACACCAAGAGTGAACCCTAATGCAAATCAGGGACTTTGGGTGATAATGACATGTCAATGTAGGTACATAAATTGCAACAAATGTATCACTGTGGTGTGGGGTGTTGATAATGGGGAACACTATACATGTGTACTCACTGTACTTTCTGCTCAATCTTGCTGTGAAACTAAAACTGCTCTTAAAAATAAGTCAATGTTTTTTTTAAAAAATCGGGTGCTGCAGAATTTTTCTGGCTCCATTGTACAACCTAATACAATGCACCATGCCCCACAGTTGAAGAGGTGAACCCGCACAGGTAGGAAATACTAGAGTTGACTCTTGGTTTACAGGAAAACATGTGACGAGTCAGGACACAGCACAATCAGATGTATGTCAGATTCAGAAATCTGTTCCACAGATGTACTGTTTATGGACATAAAGAGGTGTGCAAAAGCAGAGGGAGCAGCTGCAAGTAGGCTCGGACTTATTTGTAGCACTGGTGACGAAGTGAAATATGAAGAGTTTCAGAATTAGTTAAGGTACCCATTAAAATCATTTTCAAGTTTTGTTAAGGTCAACAAATTATCACAGTATCCAGACAGACTAAAAGTTCTAAGCAGTTTCCCTTTGTCTTGCCAAGCCTACCTATACACCATCAAAGATGAGACATTACAAGAGTAAGCTACTTTCAACTTCTGATCCCTGTTTTTATGTATTTATATAGGTGATGATTTTTATCAAAAAGTATCTGTCAGGCAGATCTATTCAGAAAGGTCACAAGCACAAACCACCAATTGGAAACTCAAGTAAATTAGCAAACTATCCCTTTTACATGTTAAATCTCCTGGAAAGGCAGCCATGATTAGTTAGCTTTGAGCTCCATCCCAGGAAGGGAAGGAGAATGAGGCTGAAGTGGGAAGAAGAAACAAGAACAGCAGCAGAAGGGAAAGGGCAGATGAAGGAAGCAGGCACCAAAAATGCAAAGAGAGGTAAGAAGACATCGAAGAAAGCTTTTGCCAACTGCCACCTACTATCCATTTTCCCTCATAACAAGACTATTAATAAAGAAAACAAGATTTTGCTGCAACATACTTTGGGGGCACTATATTCTTAATACAAATTTATCAAACAGCATTAAATGTGGACTTCCGGCCAAGATGGAGGCATAGGTTGACACACCGTGCCTCCTTGCACAACCAAAAGAATTACAACAATTTAGAAACAAAAAACAACCAGAACTGACAGAAAATTGAACTGTATGGAAGTCCGACAACCAAGGAATTAAAGTAGACACATTCATCCAGACTGGTAGGAGGGGCAGAGTGGGGCAATCAGGTGGAGAGGGGTCTCGGCAAAGCAGCAGCTGGTGGACCCCAGCAGCAAGGCGGCAGCTGGCAGACCTAGCGAGGTGGTGGATTATGGAGGGGCGTGGCGCACAAGGAGGCTGATGGACCAGGCAGTCCCACATTTGCGGGCAGGTAAACCAGGCGAAACTGGGGAACAAGACAGACTGCACAACCCAGGGTCCCAGCATGGGGAACTAAAGCCTCAAAACACCAATTGAAAACACCTGTGGGGGTTGAGGTGCTGGGAGAAACATCCAGCCTCACAGGAGAGTTCACTGGAGAGACCCACAGTGTCCTAGACACACACAAACCCACCCACACGGGAATCAGCACCATAAGGGCCCAATTTGCTTGGGGGAAGCAGGGGAAGCGACTGAAACCCAACAGAGAGTGTAGCAAGTGCCATTGTTCCCTCTCCGACCCCTGCCCCACTTAGAGTCACAACCCAGGAACTGCGTTGCCCCACCCCAGTGAACACCTAAGGCTCCGCCCCTCACTACATAACAGGCGCATCAAGACAAAAAAAATGGCCCAAATGAAAGAACAGATCAAAGCTCCACAGCAAATACAACTAAGCGACAAAGAGACAGCCAAGCTCAGATGCACAGTTCAAAACACTAATAATCAGGATGCTCAAAGAATTGGTTGATTTTGGTCGCATATTAGATGAAAAAAATGAAG